>JAQJVL010001981.1:0-131295 GCA_035578905.1 Stictocephala bisonia
GGGGCCCAGTGTAATATTCTAAGGTTAGAACCTTCAACGACAAATGAAATGAAGACACAGTTGAAGAATATATTTGAATGTTTGGGCTGGGCTCGCTCTAGTTTCCACGCTACGCCTCGAGGGGGTATGACGGGAGAGTGACGGCATCAAGTTACGACACAAGTCTAATCCGAGTAGGCCAGTCAAAGCACATGAATCAGTGGAAATAAGAGTGTTTCTAATGGTTCCTACTAAGTTGCTCTGCTTCCGCTCTGATCTTTACAGTCTTCAATTTTCTGGCTGGGATGGGACTGTCTGGTATAATAGAAGGTCTATTCTACAAGCTCCACAGGACTTTGAGAACAAAATTAAATACACTGACTGTAATTCGAGATCTTCAACTTTAAAGGGATCGATCATATTAGTTGACTGAACTAAATCCATTTGACGAAATGGATCTCCTCGCCTTGATTATTGGTTCTAAATTAAAATTTTCAAGTAATATCGATAATCTAGAAAGGAAACTGTGTTTCGTGTCTTGTCGTGTCAAACTATGTCGTGTCGTGAACTAAGAAAACAGAAGAATACTGAATGACAAAACATCTAGCTTTAATTGACATAAAACTATACATAACCAAGATATTCGAACAATAAAAGCAAGGCCCAGTAGCATAGACCTTCTATTATACCAGACAGTCCCATCCCAGCCAGAAAATTGAAGACAGTAAAAATCGGAGCGGAGGCAGAGCAACCTAGTAGGAACCACTACAAACAATTTTAAACCCACTGATTCATGCGACTCTACTGGCAATCTCGGAAATAAGACTTGTGACGTAATTTGATGATGTCATTCCCCCCCCCTCATGTCTCCAGGAGGCAATTACCTGCGGGGCGTGGGAACGGAAATAAAGCAAGCGAAGCCCAAACATTCAAACAGATTCTAAAACTGTGTCACCATTTCAGTTAGCGTTGAAGGTTTTAATCTTGCAATATACACTGGGGCACTCAGTTCAGTACCTCAGAGAATTTTGACATCCTTTTTATATTTGTTTGGATAACACTGACGACCACCATGTTTCATGACTTAATTATTAAATTATTTCAGAAAATTAATTACTTTTTAAAAATACAAAACCAGCAATTAAACAAGAACTATAAAATATATAGAAAACAACTTTAAATTTAAAAGTTGTAGAGAATTGTATGCTCTATAAAACTATTCTTTCAAAATACTATTTCTTCCAGCCTGATAATTAAAAATAAGTGTTTATTCTGGACACTAAAATGCTAATTTTTAACTTTTAAGCCCCATTGTAAAAAAACTATAATTCTTAAAAAAATATCTGGTAGATTTATTAATTACTTTGGTTATTTACAAAACTTTTTTACGCTGGTCAAACTTACCTGACCAAGAAATAAAAAAATTCCTCGCTTCTTGAAAATTTCATGTCGCGGATTTTTAATGAATTAAAATGAGGTTTTCACTTTTAACGCTTGTATAAAATATCTGTCACAACCACGTTATAATAAACATTTACCATTATAATACTTGTTTCTTCCTGTAAAAAAATATATGCCACATGTGTACCTTAAATTTAGTTTTCTTGCTTCAACGAGCGTTGGAATCTGGTGGCAACAGATCTGTAACCCAGCTACTTGGAGAAAAAGTGTTTAGGAGATTGTAGGCGATAGGTTCCATGCTCGGTCCTACCGACACGGCCTCCGCTTAACGGTTGCCATCGACGTGGACATTACAATAGAAGTCTGTGATGTCCATGTTGGATGGTAGTTAGAGTTCGAATTTTGTGTAGGGGAGAGAAATGAGTGTCAGATTTATCAGTTACCTGTAAATCAGACCAACACTACGTGGTTCGGAGTCTACATAAAGCTGTAGGTCCCTTAGTTGCCCTGTCTGTTGGGCTATTAATAAATTGCATACTTGGGAAAGTTAATGATTTTTTTTAACTGAACAAAGTTAAAGTTAATACTCTAAAAACGTAACTAATTGAAGTTAAAAGTTAGAATAAATTTAAACTACCTGATTAAAGTTAAAGTATTAGAAAATTAACTGAAATTGAAAGTTAAAAGTTAGTTTTGGTACAGTAAAATATACATAAACAAATACTCAACCTGTATTATCTTTTATTATTTATAATATCTTAGATAAATAGGCCTATTTATAGTACATTATCATACAATACTATTAATTAGACTATATCAATTTCTACAGTAATTTTTGTTATATAACTGTCCGAAATCTTACAAATTAAATATTTAATTTAATTTCTAAAATTATTAACAAAAACTGACATAAGTCTTTGAAATTAAAGTTTTACATTTTTAAGCTATACTTTGAAAAATCAATAACTATCTTATAGGAAATTCACGATAACAAAACTTTTTTTAATTGGCGCAGATAATAAGAAAGGCCAAAATAATATCGTGACATGTTGACTCCAGGTGATTTTTATCAGGCGTGCGATGATAAGGAAGGGTCACTGATAAGAAAGTATGGGGATTAGCGGTAAAGAAAAACTGAACAAAATATACTCACTCTATATTAGATGTTTAAGTATTTGCCGTTCTGAGTGCATGTTTTATTCTTACTGAAATAAGTTAATTAAAAATTATGAAAACTATATAAATCATTAAAAAAATACAAAACTAATTACCATTGATAATATTATTAATATTAAAGATAGTATTATCATTATCTTTTCTTTTCGACGGTGCCGATAGCAAAATAATGAAAACAGAACGAAATATAGCAATTGTTAATTGAAATATGTTCTGCAATCTTGAAGATAGTTTATTCTGTTGCGTGGTATCATATACTGGATTGAATTTACCTAGTAAGCCTAATTTAAAATAAAGTAAACGTTTGAGGAAATGTTGGATTGACTAACCATTTAAATGGTTTTTCCCGACTTCTTTTTAACAGGACAATTTGGATTTTATGTAATGATCAATTAATCAAGTATTGACAGCATTAACGTCAAAATGCAACTGATTTTCCTAATTACTTATACAGATAGATGGGTAAATAGGTAAAATTACAGTATTAGAGTTTATGACAGATAAACAAGCTTAGGCCCAACACGTTGATTTAAAACAAGATAACTAAATGACTATCTCAACTTTACCCCTAAACATAAACTAGTCAAGTGAAAAGATCATTTCAAGGACACAAGTCAATCCCACAACAAAGGTATACTCGTTTGGTCCACCTTTTTTATTTATAAGGCAGTAAAATGTGAGTAAAGGGTAGGGGGTGCGTCTTCAAAACAGTGACCTTGCTTGTCGGTGACAATTGGGGGTCAGGATAAGGAAAACAATCGGTCTTTGACCTGAGTTTTAGATACTTTCTCCCCAGTCCACATTCCTCGGACCAAATTGCACCTTTTATCACATTTGAAAAACTAACTGAGTTACTTTAACCGTTAGCAAGATTTTCAACTAGTTAAAGTTAGAAGTTAAACATTACCAAAACTAACGAATAAGTTAAAAAGTTAATAGAAAAAGTAACGATTAAATTTAATCGTTAATCCCAAGTATGATAACTTGTCATTCTGAGGAATAGTTGAACTCAGTTAGTAACCAGACTACACTCATCCTACACACATATCATCATTCATATTCGCCTTAAAATACGCACAACGTTGTGTCGGTATCTCATTATTAAGTAAGAATGTAAGAACGAAATCATGTTTTGTACGGCCGAGTCGCCTATGTTTTTTGGCAAAATTTATATTTTCAATCGCTAAAATTAAACCCTATTTATTGGAAATGTAAAATCTTACAATTTTTCTCGGGACGACATGATTATACCTTCCGTCCAAATTTCAAAATAGTACTTTTGTATTAATTTACCTTTTGTATCAGTAATTAGGTATGATTATTGTTATCAAAAGTTATAATAACTTGAATCTCTTTTTACTACATTTTAATAATTTATCAGTTACTTTTATCTTATAAAAGGGAGGGACAGGTTGGCACTCGAAGCTACAATTAATAAACTAAAAAAAAATGTTTATATGTTAATCCCGTAGCAAGACACGGGTAAACAGCTAGTAAATGATACGAGTCTAATATAAATAATTATAGCGTTCGTACTACTATAGACTATATCATTATGACTAAACGTAGAGACTGTTAATTCAAATATGTTCATTATTACATAGTAGAGCTGAGCAGCAAGAAGAAATTTCTAAATGAATCTAAAAGTAACAGATGTTCAAACGTAAATAATATATTTATAATAATTTAACTAAGGCTAAGGCGATTATTAAAACCAAATAAAATATTAAAATACGTTGGATATAGTATCTTTAGTTCTACGCTATGTACGAATTTCATTCGAACTTCCACGTAATCTGGAAAAACAGCATTATAAATTAAGAACACGTTTATATGTGGGCAGTTTTAATAACACAGTCTTAATTAGCGAGCGCCGAAAAGCAGAGTAACAATCGCGTGAGCTATGTAGGGTTGCCATACGTATAGTTGCAATGGCTGAATGCTGAAACCAGTCATATTTTTCTGTAGAGATTACTTTTTTTTAGTAAAGAACCATTGTTTTTAATGGCTTCAATAATTCAGTACATGACATGTCACTGTAAACTTTTATGCTCAGACCACAGAATTATTCTGTGCTCAAACCCTCTCCACTGACAATCTATTCCGATCGGGTGTCCGGTACGATACGAAAATAAATCGAAAATCGTTTAGTAAATATTACTAAGACAATACAAATACTTATAATAATACTACTATTGGAGATATAAATATAAACACGCTGTTGGACAATGATATCTCGGAGCGGTACCTGAGCTGTCTGTTGGGGGCAGATCTTGTGCAGTGCATTGACAGGCCGACCAGAGTCACTGATAACACTGCTACGTGTCTGGACCACATATTTATACGTCACAATGACATGACTAGAGTACAGGCTGCAGTGCTCCAGACACACACCACAGACCACTACAGTACAGGACTGACAGTCACTCTCACTCACTCCACTCACCCTACTCACTGTCATACTGCGGCTGACAACACGTACATAGACTACAACTTACTCGACAACAACCTACAACACGTGAATTGGGACACAGTCACTGATCTTGAGGAGGTTAATGATTGTGCCGGTGAATTTAATAGAATAATAGTAGAAACAATTGAAATTTCGCAGAAAATTAAAAATAACACAACCAGGTTGAAGAAGCTAAAGCCTTGGATCTCTACTGAGCTAATAAAAATGATACGTACTCGAGACAAATTAAGTAAAAGGGTAAAAAGACAGCCTTTTAATCTAATGCTCAAGAATCATTACCGTCACTACAGATTGTTTTTAAGTGTTGAGTTAAAAAATGCTAAGCGCATCTACAGTACTATAGAACAATGCTTCATGAATGCAGCAACAAACCTAAGCTTTTTTGGGGAATAATCAATGAACTCTCTGGGGGTAAACAAAAAAAGATGAGTTTCCAATGGATAAATATCACCCTGATGTTTCACATTTTAATAATAATTTGTTCAAAGAGGTTGCAGATGAGTTTAATATATTTTTCTCGAACGTTGGACAAACCCTGGCACATTCTATTGCTCAACTGGAGAACTACTAATCACTGACGATGACTACAGACTTGACTGTACTTTCAACTTACACACTGTCACTGAGCTTGATGTGCTGCGACACGTGACAGCGCTGCGCGGCGGCTCGGCGCCGGGCCCTGACAATGTTCCTGCAGCTGTCCTCAAACAGTATTTCAATATTATCTGTACCCCTTTCACCCACCTGATTAATTTGAGTTTATCTTCTGGCGTTTTCCCCGATATTCATAAGATAGCCAAAGTTCTTCCACTGTATAAAGCTAATGATGTTACGGATAAAAATAATTTCCGCCCCATCTCTCTCCTCAGTGTGTTCTCTAAGGTGATTGAAAAAATTGTCAAAGAACAGCTTGTAGGTTACCTTCACGCCAACCAGATTCTGACAGAGCGTCAGTATGGATTTAGACAGGATAAAACCATCTCGGATGTTCTTTTTGACGTTAATAAAGAAATTCATGATGCAATGTCAGCTGACGACAAAATTATTCTCACCTTTCTTGGTTTAAAAAAGGCCTTTGATAGTATCGATAGAGACATCTTACTTAGGAAGATGGAATCCATTGGTGTCCGTGGGATTTCTCTTGCTTGGTTCAATAGTTACTTAACCAATAGACGTCAATGTGTTTCCATTTCGCGTGTAAATAGTGACCTTCTTCCAGTAGATTACGGAGTGGTGCAGGGCAGTACGCTTGGACCAATTTTGTTCTTGATATACATAAATAATATTACAAAACTCAAATTAAAGGGTAAATTGTTCTTATTTGCAGATGATACTTTAATCTTTATGAAAGCAAAAACGTGGCACGAGGTTGCCTTGACGGCACAACATGATCTCTTTTATGTAAAAAAATGGTTTGATCAAAACATTCTTTCGCTTAATGTGTCCAAAACTAAATTCTTGCCACTGTCGTTAAGAACTAATTCAGACTTTAATCTAAATGATTTAGTGATTCACACCTGTAATAGTTACTTAAATCTTAACTGCGCTTGCGCGACCATTGAGAAAGTTCAGTTCTGTAAGTATCTCGGAGTTATCTTTGACAGTCGATTAAATTGGTCCAAGCATATTGACTACCTGAAAAAGAAGCTGCGCAAATACATTTTTTCTTTTAAAAATCTACGCGATATACTTTATGAGAAAGAAATCAAATTAGCTTACTTTGCGTACGTTCAATCTTTACTCTCCTTTGGTATTATAGCTTGGGGAGGTTCTTTTAATAATCAGTTGAATTCATTGAGTGTTATCCAAAAGTCCATTTTGAAAGTAGGATTTAACAAAGAGAGACGATATCCTACTGATGCTCTGTTTCAAGACACACGAATCTTAAGTATACGCCACATTTACGTTAAAACCCTTCTGATATTTATTTTCAAACATTCAAGCACCATCTTCAAACCAATTTCTCACTTGTACAATACTAGATATGCACGTCACGTTGGCATTTCTTCTATTCAACTACGCAAAACGCATCTATCAACTAACTCGTTTTATAATTGTAATATTTTGTTCAGGAATTTGTGTAGGGAGGCAAACGTATTAGATGTCTTCAAATGTACGTCCTTATCTAGTTTTAAATGTAAAGTTTCTCAGTGGCTGCTGGGGCTCAGTGTGTCGGGAGTCGAGTCGCTTCTTGCAGCGGAGTACTGACATACACACACAGACAGACACGCAGACATACATGTATGACTTGACTACAGACAAGAATTGACAGAACGGACACCAGAACACAGACATCCACCGACCCACCATATGCGGTGGGGCCTCTGCACAGTCACCCACACTGCTCGCCGACCTGTCCTCCCCCTCCTCTGCCTTAGCTTGTGCTCATATCAGCAAAGTTGTTTTTCTCATGTACAATAGGTTTCTCTTTCTGCCAGCCGTCGCCACTGTTCCTTATATCACCAATCAACTTGTTCCTACTCCAGTCTATCATATCAAACACCACTCATTATTTTCATTGACCATCCGCAAAAAAAAAAAAAAAAATATATATATATATATATATATAATCGAATGTCTTGATAAGTAGCTTAAGCCTACGCACGGGCCTTGTCTATGTAGGCTTATTTCCATATAATTTAGTTTTTTTTCTTACGCTCCTAGAATGCAACATAATATATATATATAGTGTTTAATTTGTTTAATTCAATAACAATTGTTGTATGGATATTAATTTATGAATTATATTTTGACCAAATAGCAGTAATATTAATTTAAAGATTATTACTTGGCTGTAGTAGTTTCTTGTTAATTAGTATTCTTTATTATACCATTTATAAAATTGTACTGCAATCCCGTACTGTACAAGTAAAATAGTTTTACTGTATTCCTTAGTTTAAGCCATCATTTGTAATCTCACATTTCACTATGGACGGAAATAAAAATATTTGACTTTGATATTTGACTTTAATCTATTATTATTATTATAAAAATTTGGCCAAGAGAAATAAAAATAGAACATTTTCAGAGAAAAGAACTCTTTTTTTTTTATTTAAAAATAGCATGATAACTGTAATAATTTAAGACTGAGCTATTAAATTGAATAATAACTATAATTAAGTACTCTTTATTCATTTTTTATAATAATACATGACCGGTTTCGGCCCTTGGGCCATCTTCAGAGTGTAAATAATATAACCTATAAGAAATGAACAATTATAAAAATAAAACAGATGAAGATAACATATGATTAATTTAGTGTGTGGGTAAGTTGAATAATTGATTATATAAACTTACATTGATTATATATCTTTTGATTCTTATGTTTTTTTATTTGTCTTATTTTTTTTCATATATAGGATTTTTCATGTTAATTTGTGTATTTACATGTTCTGTGGTTCATTATAATTGTAAATTTTCTTTGGAATTCATTTTTTTCTCCTTTCTTCTCATGTTCTTAAGTTGTAACATTTTCATTGATATTTTGGTAATTGTGATTTGACTGGAGAATATGTTCAGCAAAGTTGAATTTAATTGATGTTGAGTTGTTGTTTCTTATGACTTGTAGGTTATGTGTTCTTTGTAACATAAATTAAATGTTCTTCCGGTTTGTCCTATGTAAAAAGAATTGCATTTCGAGCATTGTATTTTATATATTCCACATTTTTCATATTTGTTATTATTTTCTTTGTTAGATAGTTTGTTAATTAAAGTAAAACGTCACACAACACAAATTCACCACAGTATAAACACAAAATGCACAAATATACTACAATACAAGTTCAAATTGCACAAATATTGTGGTGATCGATCACCACAATATTTGTGCATTTTGTACTTGTATTGTAGTATATTTGTGCATTTTGTGCTTATATTGTGGTGAATTTGTGTTGTGTAACGTTTACTTGTACTGTATATGTACCAACACGTATTATACCAAAAAACTATTTAAAGTAAAAGTATTGTTCTTTGTTTTATAACTGAGTGTATATTTACTGTGTTGAAAAGTCTTTCTAATAGCCTTATTAATTTTTGTATTATAAGGAACAGTAATAACGCGTTAAAAAAGCACATGGAATAAATGAATACTGGTTCTTAGAAGTATAATAACATTGGTATAATATAACAATTAAAATTTACTACCAAAATAATTCACATGACATTTATATTTATTAGGGAAATAAGTAACACCTACAAAAAATAATCTTAACATTGTAACATTTGGTACAACATTTATCAAAGTGGAACCTAAAAAATAAATTTGCAATTTAAGAAAAAGTTTGAAAATGTATTTATCGTTGGTGGAAATTATAAAATAGTTTTTTATGAATTTAGTGATATGTGATTTGGTTTGTTAAATTGGTGATATATAATATTAATACCATATGTAATTTTAGAAGAACGAATGTCTATACCTTGGTACCAAGTATTATTAAATGAAATTTTACAACTTTCAGAAAATTGAATAACAACTACTGTATAAGATAATATATATTTACATTTAACCAAACCTGCATAAAATTGGAACGACAAAAAAAAAGAAGAACAAATAAAATAACTAAACAAATTGACATATAAAACTATAGTTAACAACAAACCACTTTAAACATCTTTGAGTTATGAAATAAACTGCATCTTACGTTTAAATTAAACCATCACAATTAATCATGTACTGTAATGTTTCATCTTTAACATTTCATCACAGCAACAACATACTTAATACAATACAATAAATGAGATATGTACTATAATATAATTAATGGTATATAATGTAAAAAAATAACACTTTCATAAAAATATTACAGTAATAAGTTCAAAAATAATACTAATTTCCCAAAACAAATGCAATATTTATAATATTATGAAAAACAAGTTAGGATAGCATTCAACACTGGCAAAATCCCAAATAACATTCCTACTGATTGAAAAAAAAGAAAACACAATGTATTAACTAATTATTGTAATTGAAACAATACTATCATTACCATTTAAACTTTTTTGTTGTATATACTAAACAGTTATAACTGTTATAACATTATTTTTTTAATGCTAAATATATGCCTAGTTGTTAATCAATATATACTTATAATTAATACCAAAGGTTACATACACCTAAATGTCAAATGTCTTCACATTGGTTTTTATATATTTATTATTTACAATATGCATGATAGGTACCTATCTAAAAATAAGACATAATTGTCTTGGATTGATCTGATAATATCTCATATTACAACAGTTTTATTTAATTCGCAAACTAGGAGTGTGATCGAATTTAGGTATTAGAATTATTGCCTCAGTGTTTGGTACCAATAAATAGCGATGGCAGAAAACGATTAAAAATTCATAAAGCTTTTGGGCGGGCAGGCTGGGACATGGCCAGTCTCTCATGATTTCGCCAACAAGAGCTGACGTAACGTGACGTAGTACGTGACGTAGTGCCTGACGTCTTTCCTAAGGAGAGTGGGTAATGGGTTGAGGGGGGGAGAGAGCCAACGCCAGCGCAGTCTGGCGAGGTCTCGAACAACTAGCCGACACGTTGAGCCAGAACTACGACCATCTCGCCCGTATGATGGGACTGTCTGGTATAATAGAAGGTCTATGATAGAAGGTCTATGCCGATATAGTGTATAGTTGATGATTGTGATATAAAACTATAATTATCTATTCCGAGTAAAGAATGTATATCCTCAATTTCTGTAATCATTGTGCCACTTAAAACTAATAATAACATTAGTTTATTATGTATTTAGGTATACATCAACTGATATGGCTTACTTTAAATAAATTTATTTATATAATCAATCAAAACATGAGAAGAAGGGACTTTAAGTCTCAAAATGTATTACTAGTGAATTTAAAATTTTGAGACGAATAAAACTTCTCAAAATACAATTATGTGGGAAAATCGACTGCATCGATCTACCAACACTGCACCTATTGTGCGAAAAACCTTCATCAGGCTCCCACTGAAACAGTATGTGAGTTACGTTTGATAACTGCAATCAGTATACGTCTTATGCATTCTCAAGCTAAACATTTGGATTATAGGCAGCAATAACACCTTTTGTTTATTTGTTAGTTACCTGATAATGTTACGTCCATGTGGGTAATGTTTAAGACAGTGATCCAGAATAAAGCTGTTTTAAATAATAAATAAAAACCATTATTTGCTGCCATCAAAATATCGAGCAAATATCTACCTGGAGAAAGCAGACAATCTTTGGAAGTTATAAACTGATATGAATCTGTGTTTTGGTTGAAAGTACTTTTAAAAACATATGTTTATTATTTTTACTATATTATTGTTGTTTTAAATGAACTACTGGGCCTTGCTTTTATTATTCGGATATCTTGGTTATGTATAGTGTTATGTCAACGCTTGTTTTGTCATTCAGTATTCTTCTGTTTTCTTAGTTGTTTAATTTAATTGACATAAATATTCCTTAGATACTATGGATAAGCTTCAGTCACATAAACTTATTACGGACCCTAACTCAAACGATTCTGCCGTTGAATGGCTTCACTGAGAATGAACAAATGTAATTCGACAACTTTATATCTGGTGTAGAAAACATTGATGATAATAGTAAATTATCTCTTATAGTAAACTATGTATCACCAAAGTCTACACATTGTTCAATGATTGTGACAAGTATTCGGATGCTATTGGAAGATTGAAAGCTGCCTACTCTCGGGTCAACATTCTGGGATGAACAAATTAGATGTAAAAATATATGGTCTACAAGCTGTTAAATTTTTATAACGATTGGACTAGTAGTTTTCATATTAAAAAATTTTTAAATTCAGGAGTTGTCTTAAAAACGCAAAAAAACAGGTACTTTTCTCACTCAAGCCGTTTTAAAGATAAATAAAAATCTCGTTAAAAATTTTTAAATTATATGTAAATACGCATAAATAAATTTGTGAAATGTTGACGTAACTTTCATGTTTTGAGGTGCACTGGTTACAACGCAGTAAACGCTCAAACTCGAGTATCTATACTTTTTGACCCGAGAGTATGTGAAGCCTGAAATTGAAGTTTTCTCTCGTCATAAATTTGCAACTAGAAGCCAGGCACCACATGGGACTGTGTCACAATACTTCACAATTTTACAACAATTAAGTCAAGATTGTGAATTTAAATCAGTATCTGCTCAAGAAAATAAAGAAGCTCATGTATTAGACGCCTTCATAGGAGGATTACATTCACAAGAAACTCGAATGCGACTGCTTGAAAACCACTCTCACAATGAAACAAGCTTATGAATAAGCTTTAGCTTTTGAAATGGCAAAGACACAATGAAGTTCTTATTTGAATACAGATAAATTTGTAAATGCTCTTCCAACACAGAACAAAAATGTCACTGTTTTAACTAATGAAACTGGATGCAATTCGTGTACAGAAACTTTAGCTGTTGCCACAAATAAAAAATGTTACTTCTGTGGCAGACCAAAACATGACAAGAATTAAGTATCCAGCAAAAGAAGCTACATTTCGTTATTGTAACAAAATATGTCATTTTACAATAGTGTGCCGTTCAAAATCTAACAAATCAAAAATAGCTGCTTCTTCCACAGGTGACAAATCAACGAACGATTTTGCTGAAAGTAATGTAATTTCGGTAATTGCTCCTGCATGTTTGTCTAAAACACTGGTTGATTTAACTATTAATGGAGTAAATGACAAAGCTTTAGTAGATAGTGGGAGCTCCTCAAGCTACAAAGACGAACAATTTGCAAAAGATCTAAGTTTAGTTCTGAAACCTCAATCTAATAAAATATCAATCCAGGTCATTATTGTGCATAATTAAGTCCTCACCTACGCTATTGTAAATCACTCCGAAAATGGAAACATTTTCTTATTGGAAAACATTTAAAACTTATAACAGATCAACAGTCAGTTTCTTTCGTGCTAAACCAAAAACAATAAAACCGAATTAAAATGCCTGGCAAAAGTTATGCTGCTGTCGATGCCTTTTCTAGAATATGTGTCTGTAAATAAAATCTCGAGTCCTACTCTTAGTCAGCTGCTTACGCGTGTCATCCAGGCGTTACACGAATGTTTCATTAGATACGATGCAATAATTTGCCATTTTCAATCATTGAGGTTAGAGAGATGACTAGAAATTGTAAGATTTGTTGCGAAATCAAACCTAACCATTTGAAGACTGAAGGTAAGCTCATTAAAACCACTGAACATTTAAGAGGTTAAATCTAGCTTTTAAAGGCCCTATACCTTCTTCCTCTAGAAATCGATACTTCCCGATAATAATTGATGGATATTCAAGATTCCCTTTTGCGATACCGTGTGCAGATCTATCCTCAGCTACAATATTAGAAAATTTGAAACGTCTTTTCTATATTTTCAGCACACCTTCATTCATTCATTCCGATCGAGATTCGTCTTTCATGAGTGCAGAGCTTAAAACCTTTCTAACTTTAATTAGAACAGCTTTAAGTCACACAATTGCCTACATCCCACAAGGCAATGGACAGACTGAAAGATACAGTGGAGTAATTTTGAAAACAATCATGCTAACACTCAATTCTAAAAACCTAGGTTAATCGATGGGAATGTGTCCTAGGTGAAGCTTCACATACAATACGTTCATTGCTTTGCACTTCAACAAATGAAACACCCCATGAAAGGATGTTTAAACACCAAAGACAAAGTTCTTTTGGTTCATCTTTACCTTCATGGCTGTCTGTACCAGGGCCAGTATTGATGAAAAGACATGCCAAACCTTCAAAATAGTATCCGTAAGTTCAAGAAGTGTCACTGGTAGAGGTTAATCCCAACTCCGTCTTTGTTCAGCTTCCTGATCTTTGAGACACTTGGCTCCTCGAGGAACAGAAGACTACTCTGTTTTATAAAATAGTAATGTATCAACCTTCAAGGGATGATAGGTTACTACAATCTCAATAGCTAAATATGTAATAGAAGAAGATGGTTTCCTAGACGGAAGTCTGCGATCTTCATGTGATAGTCAGCGACCTCAAAGAATCAGAAGGCCCCATAAATACTTAAAAGATTACGTGTTTTCATCGTTGAATGGGGGTAAATGATATGAATCTGTGTTTTGATTTTAAAAACATATGTTTATTATTTGTACTATATTATTGTTGTTTTTAAATGAACTACTGGCATAGACCTTCTATTATACCAGACAGTCCCATCATACGGGCGAGATGGTCGTAGTTCTGGCTCAACGTGTCGGCTAGTTGTTCGAGACCTCGCCAGACTGCGCTGGCGTTGGCTCTCTCCCCCCCTCAACCCATTACCCACCCTCCTTAGGAAAGACGTCAGGCACTACGTCACGTACTACGTCACGTTACGTCAGCTCTTGTTGGCGAAATCATGAGAGACTGGCCATGTCCCAGCCTGCCCGCCCAAAAGCTTTATGAATTTTTAATCGTTTTCTGCCATCGCTATTTATTGGTACCAAACACTGAGGCAATAATTCTAATACCTAAATTCGATCACACTCCTAGTTTGCGAATTAAATAAAACTGTTGTAATATGAGATATTATCAGATCAATCCAAGACAATTATGTCTTATTTTTAGATAGGTACCTATCATGCATATTGTAAATAATAAATATATAAAAACCAATGTGAAGACATTTGACATTTAGGTGTATGTAACCTTTGGTATTAATTATAAGTATATATTGATTAACAACTAGGCATATATTTAGCATTAAAAAAATAATGTTATAACAGTTATAACTGTTTAGTATATACAACAAAAAAGTTTAAATGGTAATGATAGTATTGTTTCAATTACAATAATTAGTTAATACATTGTGTTTTCTTTTTTTTCAATCAGTAGGAATGTTATTTGGGATTTTGCCAGTGTTGAATGCTATCCTAACTTGTTTTTCATAATATTATAAATATTGCATTTGTTTTGGGAAATTAGTATTATTTTTGAACTTATTACTGTAATATTTTTATGAAAGTGTTATTTTTTTACATTATATACCATTAATTATATTATAGTACATATCTCATTTATTGTATTGTATTAAGTATGTTGTTGCTGTGATGAAATGTTAAAGATGAAACATTACAGTACATGATTAATTGTGATGGTTTAATTTAAACGTAAGATGCAGTTTATTTCATAACTCAAAGATGTTTAAAGTGGTTTGTTGTTAACTATAGTTTTATATGTCAATTTGTTTAGTTATTTTATTTGTTCTTCTTTTTTTTTGTCGTTCCAATTTTATGCAGGTTTGGTTAAATGTAAATATATATTATCTTATACAGTAGTTGTTATTCAATTTTCTGAAAGTTGTAAAATTTCATTTAATAATACTTGGTACCAAGGTATAGACATTCGTTCTTCTAAAATTACATATGGTATTAATATTATATATCACCAATTTAACAAACCAAATCACATATCACTAAATTCATAAAAAACTATTTTATAATTTCCACCAACGATAAATACATTTTCAAACTTTTTCTTAAATTGCAAATTTATTTTTTAGGTTCCACTTTGATAAATGTTGTACCAAATGTTACAATGTTAAGATTATTTTTTGTAGGTGTTACTTATTTCCCTAATAAATATAAATGTCATGTGAATTATTTTGGTAGTAAATTTTAATTGTTATATTATACCAATGTTATTATACTTCTAAGAACCAGTATTCATTTATTCCATGTGCTTTTTTAACGCGTTATTACTGTTCCTTATAATACAAAAATTAATAAGGCTATTAGAAAGACTTTTCAACACAGTAAATATACACTCAGTTATAAAACAAAGAACAATACTTTTACTTTAAATAGTTTTTTGGTATAATACGTGTTGGTACATATACAGTACAAGTAAACGTTACACAACACAAATTCACCACAATATAAGCACAAAATGCACAAATATACTACAATACAAGTACAAAATGCACAAATATTGTGGTGATCGATCACCACAATATTTGTGCAATTTGAACTTGTATTGTAGTATATTTGTGCATTTTGTGTTTATACTGTGGTGAATTTGTGTTGTGTGACGTTTTACTTTAATTAACAAACTATCTAACAAAGAAAATAATAACAAATATGAAAAATGTGGAATATATAAAATACAATGCTCGAAATGCAATTCTTTTTACATAGGACAAACCGGAAGAACATTTAATTTATGTTACAAAGAACACATAACCTACAAGTCATAAGAAACAACAACTCAACATCAATTAAATTCAACTTTGCTGAACATATTCTCCAGTCAAATCACAATTACCAAAATATCAATGAAAATGTTACAACTTAAGAACATGAGAAGAAAGGAGAAAAAAATGAATTCCAAAGAAAATTTACAATTATAATGAACCACAGAACATGTAAATACACAAATTAACATGAAAAATCCTATATATGAAAAAAAATAAGACAAATAAAAAAACATAAGAATCAAAAGATATATAATCAATGTAAGTTTATATAATCAATTATTCAACTTACCCACACACTAAATTAATCATATGTTATCTTCATCTGTTTTATTTTTATAATTGTTCATTTCTTATAGGTTATATTATTTACACTCTGAAGATGGCCCAAGGGCCGAAACCGGTCATGTATTATTATAAAAAATGAATAAAGAGTACTTAATTATAGTTATTATTCAATTTAATAGCTCAGTCTTAAATTATTACAGTTATCATGCTATTTTTAAATAAAAAAAAAAAGAGTTCTTTTCTCTGAAAATGTTCTATTTTTATTTCTCTTGGCCAAATTTTTATAATAATAATAATAGATTAAAGTCAAATATCAAAGTCAAATATTTTTATTTCCGTCCATAGTGAAATGTGAGATTACAAATGATGGCTTAAACTAAGGAATACAGTAAAACTATTTTACTTGTACAGTACGGGATTGCAGTACAATTTTATAAATGGTATAATAAAGAATACTAATTAACAAGAAACTACTACAGCCAAGTAATAATCTTTAAATTAATATTACTGCTATTTGGTCAAAATATAATTCATAAATTAATATCCATACAACAATTGTTATTGAATTAAACAAATTAAACACTATATATATATATTATGTTGCATTCTAGGAGCGTAAGAAAAAAAACTAAATTATATGGAAATAAGCCTACATAGACAAGGCCCGTGCGTAGGCTTAAGCTACTTATCAAGACATTCGATTATATATATATATATATATATATATATATATATATTTTTTTTTTTTTTTTTTGCGGATGGTCAATGAAAATAATGAGTGGTGTTTGATATGATAGACTGGAGTAGGAACAAGTTGATTGGTGATATAAGGAACAGTGGCGACGGCTGGCAGAAAGAGAAACCTATTGTACATGAGAAAAACAACTTTGCTGATATGAGCACAAGCTAAGGCAGAGGAGGGGGAGGACAGGTCGGCGAGCAGTGTGGGTGACTGTGCAGAGGCCCCACCGCATATGGTGGGTCGGTGGATGTCTGTGTTCTGGTGTCCGTTCTGTCAATTCTTGTCTGTAGTCAAGTCATACATGTATGTCTGCGTGTCTGTCTGTGTGTGTATGTCAGTACTCCGCTGCAAGAAGCGACTCGACTCCCGACACACTGAGCCCCAGCAGCCACTGAGAAACTTTACATTTAAAACTAGATAAGGACGTACATTTGAAGACATCTAATACGTTTGCCTCCCTACACAAATTCCTGAACAAAATATTACAATTATAAAACGAGTTAGTTGATAGATGCGTTTTGCGTAGTTGAATAGAAGAAATGCCAACGTGACGTGCATATCTAGTATTGTACAAGTGAGAAATTGGTTTGAAGATGGTGCTTGAATGTTTGAAAATAAATATCAGAAGGGTTTTAACGTAAATGTGGCGTATACTTAAGATTCGTGTGTCTTGAAACAGAGCATCAGTAGGATATCGTCTCTCTTTGTTAAATCCTACTTTCAAAATGGACTTTTGGATAACACTCAATGAATTCAACTGATTATTAAAAGAACCTCCCCAAGCTATAATACCAAAGGAGAGTAAAGATTGAACGTACGCAAAGTAAGCTAATTTGATTTCTTTCTCATAAAGTATATCGCGTAGATTTTTAAAAGAAAAAATGTATTTGCGCAGCTTCTTTTTCAGGTAGTCAATATGCTTGGACCAATTTAATCGACTGTCAAAGATAACTCCGAGATACTTACAGAACTGAACTTTCTCAATGGTCGCGCAAGCGCAGTTAAGATTTAAGTAACTATTACAGGTGTGAATCACTAAATCATTTAGATTAAAGTCTGAATTAGTTCTTAACGACAGTGGCAAGAATTTAGTTTTGGACACATTAAGCGAAAGAATGTTTTGATCAAACCATTTTTTTACATAAAAGAGATCATGTTGTGCCGTCAAGGCAACCTCGTGCCACGTTTTTGCTTTCATAAAGATTAAAGTATCATCTGCAAATAAGAACAATTTACCCTTTAATTTGAGTTTTGTAATATTATTTATGTATATCAAGAACAAAATTGGTCCAAGCGTACTGCCCTGCACCACTCCGTAATCTACTGGAAGAAGGTCACTATTTACACGCGAAATGGAAACACATTGACGTCTATTGGTTAAGTAACTATTGAACCAAGCAAGAGAAATCCCACGGACACCAATGGATTCCATCTTCCTAAGTAAGATGTCTCTATCGATACTATCAAAGGCCTTTTTTAAACCAAGAAAGGTGAGAATAATTTTGTCGTCAGCTGACATTGCATCATGAATTTCTTTATTAACGTCAAAAAGAACATCCGAGATGGTTTTATCCTGTCTAAATCCATACTGACGCTCTGTCAGAATCTGGTTGGCGTGAAGGTAACCTACAAGCTGTTCTTTGACAATTTTTTCAATCACCTTAGAGAACACACTGAGGAGAGAGATGGGGCGGAAATTATTTTTATCCGTAACATCATTAGCTTTATACAGTGGAAGAACTTTGGCTATCTTATGAATATCGGGGAAAACGCCAGAAGATAAACTCAAATTAATCAGGTGGGTGAAAGGGGTACAGATAATATTGAAATACTGTTTGAGGACAGCTGCAGGAACATTGTCAGGGCCCGGCGCCGAGCCGCCGCGCAGCGCTGTCACGTGTCGCAGCACATCAAGCTCAGTGACAGTGTGTAAGTTGAAAGTACAGTCAAGTCTGTAGTCATCGTCAGTGATTAGTAGTTCTCCAGTTGAGGCAATAGAATGTGCCAGGGTTTGTCCAACGTTCGAGAAAAATATATTAAACTCATCTGCAACCTCTTTGAACAAATTATTATTAAAATGTGAAACATCAGGGTGATATTTATCCATTGGAAACTCATCTTTTTTTGTTTACCCCCAGAGAGTTCATTGATTATTCCCCAAAAAAGCTTAGGTTTGTTGCTGCATTCATGAAGCATTGTTCTATAGTACTGTAGATGCGCTTAGCATTTTTTAACTCAACACTTAAAAACAATCTGTAGTGACGGTAATGATTCTTGAGCATTAGATTAAAAGGCTGTCTTTTTACCCTTTTACTTAATTTGTCTCGAGTACGTATCATTTTTATTAGCTCAGTAGAGATCCAAGGCTTTAGCTTCTTCAACCTGGTTGTGTTATTTTTAATTTTCTGCGAAATTTCAATTGTTTCTACTATTATTCTATTAAATTCACCGGCACAATCATTAACCTCCTCAAGATCAGTGACTGTGTCCCAATTCACGTGTTGTAGGTTGTTGTCGAGTAAGTTGTAGTCTATGTACGTGTTGTCAGCCGCAGTATGACAGTGAGTAGGGTGAGTGGAGTGAGTGAGAGTGACTGTCAGTCCTGTACTGTAGTGGTCTGTGGTGTGTGTCTGGAGCACTGCAGCCTGTACTCTAGTCATGTCATTGTGACGTATAAATATGTGGTCCAGACACGTAGCAGTGTTATCAGTGACTCTGGTCGGCCTGTCAATGCACTGCACAAGATCTGCCCCCAACAGACAGCTCAGGTACCGCTCCGAGATATCATTGTCCAACAGCGTGTTTATATTTATATCTCCAATAGTAGTATTATTATAAGTATTTGTATTGTCTTAGTAATATTTACTAAACGATTTTCGATTTATTTTCGTATCGTACCGGACACCCGATCGGAATAGATTGTCAGTGGAGAGGGTTTGAGCACAGAATAATTCTGTGGTCTGAGCATAAAAGTTTACAGTGACATGTCATGTACTGAATTATTGAAGCCATTAAAAACAATGGTTCTTTACTAAAAAAAAGTAATCTCTACAGAAAAATATGACTGGTTTCAGCATTCAGCCATTGCAACTATACGTATGGCAACCCTACATAGCTCACGCGATTGTTACTCTGCTTTTCGGCGCTCGCTAATTAAGACTGTGTTATTAAAACTGCCCACATATAAACGTGTTCTTAATTTATAATGCTGTTTTTCCAGATTACGTGGAAGTTCGAATGAAATTCGTACATAGCGTAGAACTAAAGATACTATATCCAACGTATTTTAATATTTTATTTGGTTTTAATAATCGCCTTAGCCTTAGTTAAATTATTATAAATATATTATTTACGTTTGAACATCTGTTACTTTTAGATTCATTTAGAAATTTCTTCTTGCTGCTCAGCTCTACTATGTAATAATGAACATATTTGAATTAACAGTCTCTACGTTTAGTCATAATGATATAGTCTATAGTAGTACGAACGCTATAATTATTTATATTAGACTCGTATCATTTACTAGCTGTTTACCCGTGTCTTGCTACGGGATTAACATATAAACATTTTTTTTAGTTTATTAATTGTAGCTTCGAGTGCCAACCTGTCCCTCCCTTTTATAAGATAAAAGTAACTGATAAATTATTAAAATGTAGTAAAAAGAGATTCAAGTTATTATAACTTTTGATAACAATAATCATACCTAATTACTGATACAAAAGGTAAATTAATACAAAAGTACTATTTTGAAATTTGGACGGAAGGTATAATCATGTCGTCCCGAGAAAAATTGTAAGATTTTACATTTCCAATAAATAGGGTTTAATTTTAGCGATTGAAAATATAAATTTTGCCAAAAAACATAGGCGACTCGGCCGTACAAAACATGATTTCGTTCTTACATTCTTACTTAATAATGAGATACCGACACAACGTTGTGCGTATTTTAAGGCGAATATGAATGATGATATGTGTGTAGGATGAGTGTAGTCTGGTTACTAACTGAGTTCAACTATTCCTCAGAATGACAAGTTATCATACTTGGGATTAACGATTAAATTTAATCGTTACTTTTTCTATTAACTTTTTAACTTATTCGTTAGTTTTGGTAATGTTTAACTTCTAACTTTAACTAGTTGAAAATCTTGCTAACGGTTAAAGTAACTCAGTTAGTTTTTCAAATGTGATAAAAGGTGCAATTTGGTCCGAGGAATGTGGACTGGGGAGAAAGTATCTAAAACTCAGGTCAAAGACCGATTGTTTTCCTTATCCTGACCCCCAATTGTCACCGACAAGCAAGGTCACTGTTTTGAAGACGCACCCCCTACCCTTTACTCACATTTTACTGCCTTATAAATAAAAAAGGTGGACCAAACGAGTATACCTTTGTTGTGGGATTGACTTGTGTCCTTGAAATGATCTTTTCACTTGACTAGTTTATGTTTAGGGGTAAAGTTGAGATAGTCATTTAGTTATCTTGTTTTAAATCAACGTGTTGGGCCTAAGCTTGTTTATCTGTCATAAACTCTAATACTGTAATTTTACCTATTTACCCATCTATCTGTATAAGTAATTAGGAAAATCAGTTGCATTTTGACGTTAATGCTGTCAATACTTGATTAATTGATCATTACATAAAATCCAAATTGTCCTGTTAAAAAGAAGTCGGGAAAAACCATTTAAATGGTTAGTCAATCCAACATTTCCTCAAACGTTTACTTTATTTTAAATTAGGCTTACTAGGTAAATTCAATCCAGTATATGATACCACGCAACAGAATAAACTATCTTCAAGATTGCAGAACATATTTCAATTAACAATTGCTATATTTCGTTCTGTTTTCATTATTTTGCTATCGGCACCGTCGAAAAGAAAAGATAATGATAATACTATCTTTAATATTAATAATATTATCAATGGTAATTAGTTTTGTATTTTTTTAATGATTTATATAGTTTTCATAATTTTTAATTAACTTATTTCAGTAAGAATAAAACATGCACTCAGAACGGCAAATACTTAAACATCTAATATAGAGTGAGTATATTTTGTTCAGTTTTTCTTTACCGCTAATCCCCATACTTTCTTATCAGTGACCCTTCCTTATCATCGCACGCCTGATAAAAATCACCTGGAGTCAACATGTCACGATATTATTTTGGCCTTTCTTATTATCTGCGCCAATTAAAAAAAGTTTTGTTATCGTGAATTTCCTATAAGATAGTTATTGATTTTTCAAAGTATAGCTTAAAAATGTAAAACTTTAATTTCAAAGACTTATGTCAGTTTTTGTTAATAATTTTAGAAATTAAATTAAATATTTAATTTGTAAGATTTCGGACAGTTATATAACAAAAATTACTGTAGAAATTGATATAGTCTAATTAATAGTATTGTATGATAATGTACTATAAATAGGCCTATTTATCTAAGATATTATAAATAATAAAAGATAATACAGGTTGAGTATTTGTTTATGTATATTTTACTGTACCAAAACTAACTTTTAACTTTCAATTTCAGTTAATTTTCTAATACTTTAACTTTAATCAGGTAGTTTAAATTTATTCTAACTTTTAACTTCAATTAGTTACGTTTTTAGAGTATTAACTTTAACTTTGTTCAGTTAAAAAAAATCATTAACTTTCCCAAGTATGCAATTTATTAATAGCCCAACAGACAGGGCAACTAAGGGACCTACAGCTTTATGTAGACTCCGAACCACGTAGTGTTGGTCTGATTTACAGGTAACTGATAAATCTGACACTCATTTCTCTCCCCTACACAAAATTCGAACTCTAACTACCATCCAACATGGACATCACAGACTTCTATTGTAATGTCCACGTCGATGGCAACCGTTAAGCGGAGGCCGTGTCGGTAGGACCGAGCATGGAACCTATCGCCTACAATCTCCTAAACACTTTTTCTCCAAGTAGCTGGGTTACAGATCTGTTGCCACCAGATTCCAACGCTCGTTGAAGCAAGAAAACTAAATTTAAGGTACACATGTGGCATATATTTTTTTACAGGAAGAAACAAGTATTATAATGGTAAATGTTTATTATAACGTGGTTGTGACAGATATTTTATACAAGCGTTAAAAGTGAAAACCTCATTTTAATTCATTAAAAATCCGCGACATGAAATTTTCAAGAAGCGAGGAATTTTTTTATTTCTTGGTCAGGTAAGTTTGACCAGCGTAAAAAAGTTTTGTAAATAACCAAAGTAATTAATAAATCTACCAGATATTTTTTTAAGAATTATAGTTTTTTTACAATGGGGCTTAAAAGTTAAAAATTAGCATTTTAGTGTCCAGAATAAACACTTATTTTTAATTATCAGGCTGGAAGAAATAGTATTTTGAAAGAATAGTTTTATAGAGCATACAATTCTCTACAACTTTTAAATTTAAAGTTGTTTTCTATATATTTTATAGTTCTTGTTTAATTGCTGGTTTTGTATTTTTAAAAAGTAATTAATTTTCTGAAATAATTTAATAATTAAGTCATGAAACATGGTGGTCGTCAGTGTTATCCAAACAAATATAAAAAGGATGTCAAAATTCTCTGAGGTACTGAACTGAGTGCCCCAGTGTATATTGCAAGATTAAAACCTTCAACGCTAACTGAAATGGTGACACAGTTTTAGAATCTGTTTGAATGTTTGGGCTTCGCTTGCTTTATTTCCGTTCCCACGCCCCGCAGGTAATTGCCTCCTGGAGACATGAGGGGGGGGGGAATGACATCATCAAATTACGTCACAAGTCTTATTTCCGAGATTGCCAGTAGAGTCGCATGAATCAGTGGGTTTAAAATTGTTTGTAGTGGTTCCTACTAGGTTGCTCTGCCTCCGCTCCGATTTTTACTGTCTTCAATTTTCTGGCTGGGATGGGACTGTCTGGTATAATAGAAGGTCTATGCTTCTATTATACCTGCTATAATAGAAAATCTATGCTTTCAGTCCAGTCAGTATTTACTACTCGATGGTTAAGTGAGTCGTGTGTGTTTGTTTGTTGGCTTTGACTTCTGCTTTTGATTGATTAAATAAAAATAACAAATCTATTGTTGTAAATTCAAACTTTCATATTCAGACAAATTATTGCAGATAGACTTTATGTATTCAAAATGCAGTGAAAAGAAGAGATATGTACTGGAGTATTGCTACTTATACTGCAAGTTGATTACTTGTTTTGTTACTTTATCCTAATTTAATATAACTTATTGTAGCCTGAACTTGGCTAACACTCAAAATAACCTTTAAGTCAGATAACCCAATGAAAGAAAGATATTGTACACTTAGTTTAGGATTAGATGAATAATAAGGATAATTTGGCTTTAAACATTTTCATTGTGTATAAAAGATAGTCTAGATTTGTTCTTAACATTTGTATGCTTATATTGAAATATATTTTATAATTGTGAGCAATTCTTGATCAGCAATACTCTTTTTAATAATATAGGACATCTGTGTGTGGTAAGCGAAAATAGGTTGTGTAAGATTGATTTTTAGTGCTACAATCAGTAAACTATATCGTATTTCAGTTTGTATTTGTGAACCCTAATCCTGAAAGTTAGAATAAGTTATCCTTTACTAGCATTCATTTTCGAGTATCCTACTTTCCAAGCACATAGTAAATTATTTGTAATGAATACTAATATTCAATAACATTTTCTATGCATTTTATGTAATTTTGTTCTCAAATAACTGCAGTCTTAACCCTGGATCGTGGCATAGAGCATATATTATGCTGCTAAAAACGCCTTCGTCATCAGAGGATAGAGCATAGTTTATGCTCCTGTGTTAAACTGAATAAAACATATGTTTATCATCAAGCAAGCCCAATTAACTCGGTACCAATCAAAGCAGAATGTTCTGTTCAATACGTTTCGGATTTGTAATAATTTTTTATGCAATTTTATAAACGTAGACAAATGTGCAATAACAAACTCCCACTCAATTCTTGTCTGGAGGCGGTAAAATTGCTGATGTTTGTCGCATGACTGAAGAATAACCAGAAGACGGAATAAAACGTACCAAATGTCAATCTGCAGAGAATTAAATACTGTATCCACCAAAACAAATTGCAAAGTTGTAGGCGATTTAGGTGTTTTACCAAAAATGTTTTTAATACCCACTTTTGCGTGTTTCAAATTCTACGTAGAGCAGACTTTCTCCATGTACAAAAAATATGAAAATATGTTTTAGAGTACAATATAAATATTTTTTCTGATCAACTTTTTATTCCCTATTCAATGCTGATTTTTCTATTTGAAATGAACCTGCAGGCCTTTGCGTGAACTTTATTCAACGAGTGAAGTACCGACCGTTGGCTCAGTTGGGATTCGAACCTTGCCCTCCGCAGTCTGAAGCCTTAGCCGCTGAGCAACCATGGCGAAAAATTACAAATTGCAGATTACAGTGATATGCACTGGTTATCGATTATTTGACATGACGTGATTATTTGGAATAGGAGAAGTTTGCTGTTTTGAGATTGACAGTTATATGTAAATATAGGACCATGGAAATTTATTTATTCTGTTATTATATGTTTTAGACTGTTTATATGTTGATCAGTTTGTATTACAAAGTGTGTTTAGTGATGTTATAATAATATACAGGGAATAAAGTGAAATATCAGTGTATTATGTAAGGCCAAAATAGCTCATAAAATATTTATATACAGTAGAATCTCTGTTATCCAAGCCCCGACTAACCGAGCCTCCGGGTTAACGGAGCTAATCATCAGACGATAAAAAATAAACATGAAGCTATTAATAAAAGGAAAAATTTAGCGCAACACATCATATAATCGTTTGACAAGTAATAAGTGTCTCTATTGACTGTTGGTGCTAGTTTAAGGCAGTTCAGGGCTGTCACGAGATGTATTTATGATACTGTATCCTACTATAGGAATTATTTTCCCACCCAAATGCATTCACTCATGACACATCACCACCTGATACCATCGGCTTAGTCAACTCGCACTCACAGTAAACTGAACAATAATTTTTTGAACAATAATTGAGTTACTAACCAATCCAACCACCAAGTACCATTTCAAGGCCATGAAGCTCCCTTCTACTTTTTAAATGTTTTAGAATTTTTCATTCAGTTACTATATCAAACTAATATTTTACTTTCTTTTAAACTTTATTTTGTTAAATGATTATTAAATATATTAATATTTTGAAATTTTCCTGTTGTAACTGGTTGATTTTTACTTATAACATTTAATTATGTGTGTGATCTTTTTGTTAGGTCAATAATACTTTCTATTATGTTAAGACACAGAAAGTCATTTTGCGGCATGTTTATACAGTACAGTACATGCGTTTTGTACGTTGGTCTTGTTCATTTGAATATGTTTTACTAGTTATATGTAGTCTTAAAACTTAAATCCAACGTATATGAACAATGTATAAATTTAATTGATTTAAACTACTATATGTTAAATAAAATTTGCTGATTTTTCTTGTTATTAATATGCGTTGACCTTCTTATATTTATGTTATATTTATATTGTATAATGCAAAAACTTCAACTATTGAGTGTATGTCAAATTTAAACCTGGAATTCCCGAAAATTTTTTGACAAATCCTGGAAAAAGCAGGGAACTTTGCTTTAAAGAATATTGGTTGACATCCTGTATTTATATAATTGTTGTATTTTTCTAAATAAGTATACGTTTTTGCGGGCTGGCCACTTGTCCACCCTTGCGTTGCAGCGCTTATTGAAGTTTTACGCACGATAAAGCTAACAGTTAATTTCAAAAAGGCTAGAGCAAAAATTTAACTGCTTTAAACACATTTTGTGCTGAGATTATAATTTTACGTAGTAAATAATTTTTAAACCCTTTACACTGATTTATTCAACTTGTTTAATTTCCAGTACTTTACAAATAATCCCACTAATATTAGGGCCTTAAAAAAAATCAGCTGTTATTGTTGGAGTAGATGTTTTATTGTTGACCAGATTGCTATTAATAAACATTGAACATTTGACATGAGTGCAATATTGAAAATTGTCACAATCAGTCTTTTGTGTATGATTTGCTAAAATATTATATTTTTTATTTAATGTTTGTTTTTTTAAGTGCTTTAGTTTGTATTACACTGTTAGGAAATATGCAGACATGCATTTTTGTATGGTCTTTGTAACGGAAATGCCCGTGCTGCTGCAAGGGAGTACAGAGTTAGGTATCCTAACAGAGAACGATTCACTGATCATAGAGTATTTGTGTAGTGCATAGGTCCTATCAGGAGGGTAAGATTCCCAGCCATTCTGAGATGTTAGGAAGACCCTGTATTAACAATAATTATGATGAAATATGATAGAAAAAGATCCAACTACAAATTTCTGCCGTTTATCCAGTCAGACTGCCATACCAAGTTAAGTTCATTAGTTCAACAGAGCCTTAACAGATACCAGTTCTATCATATTTCCTTATCATGTGCAGCGTGTGTTCAATATCTTCTACCTACAGATCATAGAAGAGTGCACTTTTGTAGAGAAATGCTTAGAAGAAATCTTGTTGATCCTGGGGTTTTCAATAACATTTTTGTGGACTGACGAAAGTTTCTTCAAAAGAACAGGAATTCAAAAAAATACTCACAACACACATTATTGGTCATATGAAACCCTTAAGTAATAAGAAATGATCACTTTCAGCACCAGTTTGGAATAAACATGTGGACTGGTATTGTTGAAGGCGTTAGTTAGGCAATTTCAGTTGCCAGATAGATTGAATGGAGCAAATTATTTTAACTTTCTGCAAAACAAACTTAGAGAAATCCTTGAAAATGTTAGCAAATTATTTTAACTTTCTGCAAAACAAACTTAGAGAAATCCTTGAAAATGTTACACTTGGCACATGTGAAAATAGTTGGTTTCAATGTGATGGCGCTTCAGCCCATTATTCTCATGAAGTTAGGTTGTATCTAAATGCCGAATCCCAAAATCGTTGGATTGGAAGACGATGAACCATGGAAAGGCCGCCCAGAACTTGATCTAACTCCCATAGATTTCTGTTTGTGGGAATACTACAAGGAATTGGTGTTTTCTTCTGATTGTCATACAGAAGATACTAAGACAATGAATAATAACTATAAAGAACAGCATAATTCAGAATAATGAACAATTCTTTCGTTCTTTGAGGAGAAACTTTATTCATCGTTGGCGGCTTTGTATCAGGGAAGAAGGCCGGAATTTCAAACATATATTGTAATAGGTATGTTTCGAGAAATGGTACTGTAATTCACCTGTTGTGTTGTATTTCCTTAGTGTTTTGTTTGATTGTAGCAATGAATTTTTACATAAAATTCATCAACTTTAATGTTACTGTATTTACACTAAATATTTATAAAATGATTTACTTAATAAAATTATAATCTCATCACAAATGTGTGTTTAAATAGCAGTTACTTTATTGCTCTAGCCTTTTTGAAATTAATTGTTAGCTTTGTTGTGCATTAAACTTTTGCGAAGAAGCACCGCAATGCGAGAGTGGATAAGTGGCCAGCCCGTAAAAACGTGCACTTATTTTAAAAAATACAACAATTCTCAAGAAGCTAACGAATTTGTTAATATGTTAGTATTTTTGAATTCTGCATTAAATAAGGAAGTTTTTTAGATACATTTGGGCATTACCTTAGGGTAAAAATACGTTTGCAGTCACCGTTTTAACGTAGTAACTTTCTTTTAAGTTAAAAAAATAAAGTTAGTGTTAACTTATGTTTTAATATCCCGAAACCCATTAAAACTGTATAATTATGCAAATATACTTATTAAAATTATATTGTACAAGTTTGAAGGCTCTGTGGGCATTATTTTTTGCATAAAAATGATTTTCATTTCTGTTGCAATACGCATATTTTAAAAAATATTTAAAAAGTCGTTAGCTCGGTAACTATTAACAATACGATAAATCTATACCTGACTTTTTTTGTTGAAAACGATCCATATAAGCCTGTGAAGTTTGGACGTTGACATTTGGGACACCCTGTATATCATATATATCTAATTTATAACTAATGATTTTGGTCAAAGTTTGAGCGGTCAAACACAGCGGAATTGACAGTTCAAACACAGGCGGGAGAACTACTTTTGAGGCGACACGTGCAGCACCGGATACAGTTCCTTCATAGTACCTCTAGACGCCACGAGTTTTGGAGTGCTGGGTTCAACTGCGACTTTCAAATTTGGTATGGAAGACTCTTAAGCAATACATCTCTGGCTCACTCTTTGGGATGGCCCTGCTTCAAGGGTCGACAGCCGGGGCCTATTGTTTACTAGACCGACCTAGCCCAGATGCCGAATGATCTTCCTTCTAAGATTTGCCAACTGGCATGTCAACACTTGGCACCCCATATCCCAAAGCCATTCTGATGCATGTTTATATGGCAAAAGCAACAAGTGGAACAAGCATAAAGCATGCTAACTTCTGCCTCAAATTGTTGACGAATACTACCGTGGACCGTAGAGAGACGAAATAAATACGAAAGGTTTTGTTGTCAACAAATGTAACGTTAGAGGAAATTGCCCATCCACAATGCAGCCTATGGACATTACATTAAATTTTTACCATTAAATTCTATTACTATACTTTTTTACCAACTGTTGTAGAGTTTTAAAATGGAATACTTATTCCCAACTTCTTATCATCCTGCGGTAATACAACTTGTAACAGACATAAGTTGATGTTCCTAATTTTTTACAGGACTGTAACTACATTAATTTACACAATTTTGTGTTTTTTCTCATAATAAATTAGTTTGTACTTTTTTCATGGCTTTTACGTTATTTTCACCATAACCTCCGTATTATCTGGGTTTTTACGTATCCGAGGTGGTCTCGGTCCGTATTACTTCGGATAACTAAGAGTCTACTGTATCTCATAATCTGATAGATTTTTACTTTGTATACAACTATTTTTATGGCTATAAATATTTAAATAACCTTATTATTTATTTGATAGATATTAACGAAGGTAAAATTAATTATATTTATATAATTATAAAAATTAATTACTAAAACAGCCAATGGTAATTTTTATCATATATCATAACTTACATAAAATACAGTTTTGCTAATAAATCCTCAACAAGTATAAAAAAATCACATTGAATTTTCACATTGTCTCTCAGTTTCCTCTTGAAGCCTGACAAGTTGAATGAGTCTGTCAGCCTCTCGGATGCCACTGGCCTTTGCCCCGCTTACAGTACCGTAATGCACAGGACAAGTAGCTTCTCCTGCAAAGAGTAGTACAGGGTAAGAGTACTCGGAGTACTCAGGAAGTGGTGATGCCAGGTAGAAAAAGTCATTAAAGGTCACACTACAATCCATACAGCTGTGCGCACCCAAGAATTGTGGATTACAAGACCAACTTGTACGTTTTATGCCCACAACATCTGGGACATTGTTGTTAGTCAGCTGTTTAAAAAGTGTTACTATATCACAAACTACTTCTTTGTCACTGATACTTTCCATGTTTTGGGCCTCATGTCCTTTGACTGTAAGACACATCACATGATTACTACCTTGTATTGGTTCTATGCTGTCCAATCCCTTTATCCAGCCATCTCTACACTGCATAGATTTGGGATCAAATTTTAAATATTTATCCCACATCCAAAATGGTTGAGAGAATTGTAAAAATATCTTGTTTGCATGTTGTATTGGAATTTTTACAATTGCATCCAGTTTTGAAATAGGCAAATCTGGGCAAAATAGAGAATCACATAGTGATTTTAAAACACCTATTGGTAGAGTTATGATAACAAAGTCTGCATCGTAAGTATTTCCACCTTCACAGATTACAACAGCTTTTGGAAAGACACTTGATATTCCACCCCATTTGATCTTAATAACAGATTTTCCAAATTTAACATCATCCTTAGGAAGTGACTCGTATAGAGTATTGATTTCTCCAAAGTGTCCTAGAGGAACTTGTAACTCACTTCCAGGCAGCTGAATGTAAGTACCTAAGTTATTTGTTGTTATGAAACTATTGTCATGATTACTCCTGATCACAGCTGCACAAACAAGTCCGTGAAAAACTCGTTCAGCATCAATTTTAAAGTTTTGTGGAAAGGCTCTCACTTCTTGTTCAATTCTGCTACTGATATATTTAATTTTGTTTTCCCTACTTTCACCACTTTCTTCTATGATATTTGCTTCATCCCAAATCTCCTTAAATAAGTTATACACCTCATAAGTAACGGGAAATGGTATGGTACTTCCATCACTTCTCAATAAAAGTCCTCTGCTGGGGTCTGCTCGGTTCAAGGGTAGTTTCATGAGTCCATCTTCAAAAGCTTTTTGTACTATAGGGTTAGTATCTGGGGGTTTCTCAATTGCAGAACCAAGTTCAATTATTGAGTCACCAAACCAAGCAGACTGTATTCTTCCTCCGGGGCTGTAACAGTTACATCAGGTAAAGTTCAATTAAAGTATGAATATGAAACACACTGGTGGTACATATTCTAAGACTGAAATCAGTTTTATTTTCATAAATCTTTTTAAATGTGTAGTTAAAATTGAGTTGTCTTCAAAATTAAAAAAAAGAAAATTTGTATTACAAATTTAGAGGCTTTTCTTAGAAAATTGCTAATTGAATTCCAGTTTATTCAATCGTTTTTAGATATTACAGTAACTATATAAAACTCACATTTTAATTTTTGTTATATTTGTGTTTAAGGTTTTTTATTAAGTCTCATTATTTCTCCTCATATGTATTTTCATATCGTACTTTGAACACAATGCCATTCTTATGAAAATAAGGTAATAAAAATGAATTGCCTAGAATGATTAGTTTAGGAGGATGCTACAAATTTAGGAAAATGTATATAATTAATTGTCAAATTTTAATCTTACTATTATTATTACTTGTTATATGTAAATAGAAAGTTTTCTTAAAAAAACATTGGTTTTGGTGAAAGTTTTAAAGTATTTATCAATTTCCTCTCATTTGTCTAAAAAATAAAGCCTGTACAAGAATGGTCTTTTATTAATTACTTATTAAAATTAAGTAATGTGAAACGCTCATAATGAGTAAAAATTGGCATTATGAAATACCAAGCTTGACAATAATTAATTAATTAATAAGTAATGGACATAGTAATTTGTAAACTGATGTACAATTTAGTAAAAAAAAGAAATTGAAAGTTATTTTTATCAATCTAGTTAAATAAATACAGTTGATTAAAGTGATTAAAGACATTTTCAATATTAAGTGCTGAAAGAAAATTTACATAAGATGGCTTGTCTAAACCCAAGTTGCCACATTAACCCTCCCGGCATTACTTGTCGAAAATTCGACCGCAATAGCGGCGCTCTGAATGATACCTGTCGATTCGTCGACATCAAGCAATCGTTTACAAACTATAATGTTAACTCGGTTATTTTTCGTAATAATACATCGTAATATTTATGAATCGATAGAGGAGATTCTACTTTATATCGCACGTCTTTGGATTTCCTCTATTCCCTGGTGAAAAAAAATAAATAAATAAAAACAGCTGATTTATACAACGCAATTTTTGTGTTAACAGTCTGTCAGTGTTTCAGAGAATTCATAGAGTACCTTTTTCAGTGTAGTAATAAACCTTATAATGTATATATTTTCTTTTTATATATAAAATTTGCAACAAAACTGCTATCTTGGTTTTTTTTATATAGTGAAATAACTCTTACTAGCATAGTGTAAACTTTGAACAAAACTTAAGAAATTTTGATTTTTTACAATACAATCAAGGATAACATCAAAAATACTCAAGGTAGGTAAACAAAAATATTTTTCTAATATAGCTTATTTTGTTTACTTTACATTGATATAAAATACTTTAAGATTTTACTTATTTTTGTGTGTGCTCAACATTTTTCTACAAAACGCTGCAAAGTAGCTCAAAAAGGCTGGACATTAAGGAGTGGACTACTGGACGCTGGGAGGGTTAACTAAAATTTTTGACTCACCTGAACTAAACCTACAAAATGATTCATCAGAGTTAAAAATACTACGTTAATGTATTTTAAATGCATTAAATATGCCAATAAAGTAAATAATTTAAAGTCTTGAGAAAGCATACATAGGAGGTTTCTCAATGTACACGCAATCAGAAATAAACTATTATTAAATACATTTTTAGAAAATATAATTATAGAATTTTGCAGATTTATCAGAATCCAACCAATTAGAATCATAACGTTACATATTTTATAAAGATGATAGCTTCCAGAGTAGTGGAATATATATATATATATATATATATATATCAGAGCACCAGGAGAAGACGGCGTCATTGCGGAATTCTGGAAGCTAAAAGATCAAAATCTTTCAAAAAGCATTCACAACATCATGAAGCAGATATGGGAAACAGAAAAGATACCGAGGGAATGGTGCACAGCACTGATACACCCCCTACACAAGAAAGGAGACAAGTCAGACCCAAATAACTATAGAGGCATCTCACTGTTACCAGTCACGTACAAGATACTCTCCAAAGCACTACTAAACAGATTAGAGAACCAAACAGACCACCTAATTGGTGAATACCAGGCAGGGTTCCGCAAACACAGGTCGTGCGCTGAACAGATATGGAACCTTAAGATTATACTGCAACACAAACAGAACATAACCATAACCTTCGTCGACTTCAAGAAGGCATATGACTCAATTGACAGAGAAACCCTCTTTAAAATCCTAAAAGAATACAGAGTAGACAGAAAGACACTAACCTTAATTCAACAGACACTAACAAACACGACATCGAAAGTGAAGTTTTGTGGAGAGCTCTCAGAACACTTTGAAATAAGAACAGGAGTCAGACAGGGTGACGGCATCTCACCAATGCTGTTTAACATAGTATTGGACAAGATAGTGAAGGAATGGGAGAAAACACAGAAAGGAGTATTGTTGGGAAAAGTAAGAGTAAAGTGCTTAGCGTTCGCAGACGACCTAGCTATCGTAACAGTGCAAGAAAGTGACACAATAAGAGCTATAGAGGAGCTACACGAAATTGCAGCCAAGACTGGACTACAGATCTCTTACGAGAAAACCCAGTTCATGAGCAACCTTAAGATCCCAACATTACACACAAAATACGGAACAATACACAGAACAAACAACTTTAAATACCTAGGAGAAACACTACAGATAACAGGAAGGAATAAGGTCTCAAATGAAGAGAGAAGAATGAAACTGGAGAGGGCCTACAAATTAACATGGAGCCACTACAATAAAAAAGCTACCGTATTTCACAAAAAGCCAAACTTCGACACTACGACACAGTGGTACTCCCGGAAGCACTGTACGCAGCAGAAACCACAATAATACAAGGCCAGACAGGAATCAAACAAATAGAGAAGACTGAACGGAAGATACTTAGGAAAATATTTGGGGCCACACAAAAAGACGGAGTATGGATAAAAAGACCAGCTAAAGAATTATACGAACACACAGAGAAAATAACAGACAAAATCAGGAAACGAAGACTACAGTTCTACGGACACCTTAGCAGAATGGAACCACATAGGTTAACAAGACAGATTTTCGACTGGGTTAGCACAAGGAAAGACAACAAATGGATGAATGAGGTAAAAAGCGATATGGGACAACTTAACATCACACAGGAAACAACACAAAATAGAACACTTCTGAGGAATCTGATCAAGAAAAACATACTACAAGAGGCACCGCACAGCAAAAAAACACAATGGACTGAACAGAGACGACAAGAACATAGCCAGAGGATGAAGGAATACTGGGCGAACAAGAAGACAGAGAAAAGGAAGGAGAGAGAGTGTGTAAAGTGGACCGAAGAAAGAAAACAAAAACACAGTGCACGAATGAGGGACGTTTGGGCAGCACGGAAAGAAGAGACAGCAAGAAAAGGGACATGAAGTTTAGTCTAAATGCGCTCTTCAAGGGCATAACACAAATAATAATAATAATAATATATATATATGATAATGTTATAATAAAAAATAATAACTGAGCACCCTTACAGTTTTTTATTAAATGAACACGACCGGTTTCGGCATTTATGCCATCTTCATAGGTGTTATGTGTTTAGAAAACAAATAAAATTAAATAAATAATTATCATAAAGAAACATATGTTAAATTAGTAAATATATTTTTGATTTGGTGGTTAGTTGTCATTGTTTGTGTTGTTTCTTATATGTATAATTGTTTCGAATATTGGGTTTCTTTTTTGTGTTAACATGGTGTTGATTAAATTATTAGGATTTTCTTGGTTGTGTTTATAAATTTCAAGTTCTTCTTGGGAATCTAGTTTTTTGCTTTTTGAACCGAATTTTAGAATTTTCATGTTTGTTTTCATATTTGTGTAGTTCATCAGACCTGTAGTTAATTACCAAAATGCCCCTTCATACAAGTTATGCAAGTTCTTCAATCAATTTATCAAAAACAACATACAATACACAAATAATTTTAGCATCAAAAACAGACTAGAGTTAATAGAGAATATAAAAAACATCAACATTCCAGAAGATTCTTCATTTATTTCTTTTGATGTACAAAATATGTACTCAAACATTCCAATTAATGAAACAATAAAAATTCTTCGTGGAAATTTAGAAAAAAGCATAAATAACCTAACTGAATCCAACATCAACGATATAATCAACCTAACAAAAGTAAGTGTAAATCAGAACTACTTTGAATTTAATGATAAATTTTACAAACAAGAGGAAGGTTTGGCAATGGGATATCCTCTTTCAGGTCTTCTTGCTGATATTTACATGAATGATTTAGAATCATCAAAAATAATTAATGATAAAAATCCCTTTAGAAACAACTTAATTTATTGGTTTTGTTACGTTGATGATATTATTTGCTTATTCAAAGGAACAAAAGATTAACAAATTCAACTTCTAAACTATCTGAATTCCATCTCTAAAACAATCAAATTTACAATGGAAAGCCAAAATAAAGAAATTAACTTTTTAGATTTAACAATTTATCAAAATTCATCAAAACATAAATTTAAAATTTACAGAAAGAACACTCAATCAGATCTTATAATCCCAATAAATTCCAATCATCCATGGTGTCATAAAATGGCTTCATTTCGAGCTCTTATTAAAAGACTAGTAGAAGTACCGATGGAAAAACATGATTTCAATGAAGAATTCAAAGTAATCAAACAAATAGCAATGGCTAATGGTTACAAACCTTCCACAATCGAAAAAACATTACATAAAATGAAAATAAAAAATAGAAACATTTGTCAAGAAGAACCAGAAAATAGAGCATTCATCTGTGTTCCCCACAACACAATACTTAATAAAGCAATTAGAAAAACCTTTAAGAAAGAAAAATTCAAAATTGGTTTTAAAACAAATAACAACGCATTTAACATAATACAAAAGAAATCCACTTTTAAATTACATAAAACCCAAGATATATTTGACAAATCAGGAATTTACAAAATTGAATGTACAGACTCCCCAAACTGTTATATTGGACTAACAGGACTATCTTTTAAACGAAGATTTAATGAACACATACAAGCTCTAAAATCAAACAACAGAACTTCAATGAAATCTTCCTTTGCAGAACATTTACTAAACAATAATCACAACTACACAAATATGAAAACAAACATGAAAATTCTAAAATTCTGTTCAAAAAGCAAAAAACTAGATTCCCAAGAAGAACTTGAAATTTATAAACACAACCAAGAAAATCCCAATAATTTAATCAACACCATGTTAACACAAAAAAGAAACCCAATATTCGAAACAATTATACATATAAGAAACAACACACACAATGACAACTAACCACCAAATCAAAAATATATTTACTAATTTAACATATGTTTCTTTATGATAATTATTTATTTAATTTTATTTGTTTTGTAAACACATAACACCTATGAAGATGGCATAAATGCCGAAACCGGTCGTGTTCATTTAATAAAAAACTGTAAGGGTGCTCAGTTATTATTTTTTATTATAACATTATCATAAATAGCAGCCCTAGGATTTACAACTTTTCTATATATATATATATATATATATATGACCTAACCCAGCAGACTCCTATAAGGAACAATTTCAGAATAAAGAAGTAGCAATTTAAACTTAGAATTTTAGTCATGCTGAGAATACCTGACTCAACACGAATTCATCTTATGTTCTCTTTTTTGTAACATGTTAAATGGTATTTGGCTTTTAATACACAGATTGTAAGGTTTGAATGTAATATATGAAGCCCCTAAAGGCAAAGTGGACTAACCCCAAAAAGTAAGTTTTGAGATATTAAGTGCTAAAGTGAAAAAATCATATATTAGGTCAGAAGTTGATCTGGATTGTGATTTTTTGTAATCTGACAGATTAAACCCATAGAATTATACTGTTTGGTAAATTATTTAAAAAAAACACAATATTTCATTTCCAAAATGGCTTCCAAAATTGAGTAGTCCGTTTTGCTTCCATGTCCATTGTGGGTTAGTCCATTTTAACATTAAGGTTAGTCCATTTTACTGTTACACCTAACTATGTAAGACCTACATAGAGTATAAAGGAGAATAGAGCAAAAAAATAAAAGGCATGTCACAGTTTAGTCCATTTTGACTTTACAACAAAATGACATTTGGATTAACATTGTTCTAATGGGGGATAGTCCAAATTTGCCCTTAATTTTGTGGGTTAGTCCATTCTGCCTAGAAGAAGATGTGTGATAATGCATTTTGGACTAAACATTTTTTTGTTCTAGAAAAAAAATACAGCTGATAGAGCTTAGCTTGTTTTACCATTAGATAGATAGAGCTGATTTTTCTTCACCAGCAGGTATACCAATCTCAAAATTGAAAATTTGTGGGTTAGTCCACTTTGCCTTTAGGGGCTTCATATAATAGCCTATAGCTTTTCAGGCTGATCTCCCTTTGTACACTAATTTGGGTAACATTCTAGGCCAGTTGAAAGTTTTATTTGAGTTTTGACAAATTGTACAATGTTTAGCTTAAATTCAAGCAAATATGGAACTGACCAAATATCTACCAAGTTTATTTATTAAAATAGTATTTTAATGAACAGTGTTTGTGTTTCTTATTCAATTTATAAGCCCAGATAGTTAGTACCTTTCAACAATCAGAACCAGTAATATGTTGTGCATCCTGTTAAAACTAGACTTACCGATTAAGAGCTTCAAGAACTGTAATGTTTCGTATGCCATTTTTATGTAGATGATTTGCGGCAGATAGTCCGGCCATGCCTGCTCCAATAATAACCACTTTTACTCCACACGCAAGGCTGGCTCTAGGTAGTGCTGGTACTGCGTCAGGGTTTGGAGTAATTTCATCAATAACTTGTTGGGCTGAGTTAACACTTTCTTTCATTTCACAGAGGTTTTCATCTTCTGCCTTACTTGGAAATAAAATGCCCAGAGAATCCTTACATTTTTGAAAAAAATTTACGTTCCTGAAATAAAATAATTTTTAAGTTACAATTATTCCAATTACGTTTTCTATAAGATAATGAAAAAAAAACAATTTGAACATAATGATAGTAAGTATGAGCAAATCATTTTGACGAATAGGTAATGAAGGTTTTGTGGGAAAGGACATAACAGCACTAAGACATTCATCCATTGTGCAATTATAGATCTTCTGATATAATATTCTATTTATTTTCAGTTTTATGTCCATTCCATTTTTGCCATTCAACTTAATACTGGTTAGGATTAAATAAATAATTCAGTTAATAAATAAATAATGTGTATTAAAGAGTGAACTCAAACAACAGAAGGAGATTGATATTAGTATGTTGTCCATGTTGACTCTTGATTTAGAACAAATGTTATTCATTGGCAACCCCACCCCCCAATCAGTAAAAACTCTGGCAATCAGTTTGCTCAAATGTTATGCTTCGTATCATGATCATGTTAATGCCTGTGATTGGGCCTAGCACATACGTCACACCAGCCGTGGGTGGAGCTTCACTCTCAACTCTCCCTGAATAGTATATAGAACAATGATTTCATTAATTTGGTCAAAGTTATGCCTGTGTTGTGCATTATGCACTCCTATCGACTATTGCAATTGCATAATCAGGTAGAACTATCAAATTAAGAAACGATAATTTGAATAGGATTTTGTTCCAAAATTCAGGCTTTGTGAAACTAGCCACTGAGCACTTGTGCTGTTAAATATCTCTACTACATCAAAATTAGCTGGGATATTAATACCCTCTCTGTGTTCAGCCTGATCTATTGTTGGTTCTTTAATTCTATGCGGATGCAGTCCAGAGCTCCTATGATGGTTTTACTTCACAGAAAATTTACTTCATGCTTCGCTTTGCCTCATTCACTTCCAGTTTAGCATTGGGGAAATGGACCCAACTATTTAGTTACGATGGTACAATATGATCCTATCTTCACAGTGATGCTTCTTTAGAAGTTTTGACCACCAACGAAATGAAGGAAAATGTCCACGCACTTTCAGGGGAAGAATACCACCACAAGTTTTCATTAAAAATGCTCGGGTCAGAATGGAATAGAAAAACTTCGTTTTTGAGGTGAAATTAAGGCAATCATTGCCCTTTCTAATATTATTGCAGAAAATTTACAATATCATATTGAAAGTTCTTTAAACTGATCTAAATACTTTCTCTTTTCTGTGTTGTTTAGTTTAGGGCTATGTACATTATGTATACCATCATGACAAAGACTAACTAAAGTAAGAATTGGTAGAACCAGTCCATTTTAAATTGAGACTATAGACTTGAGTAATTGTTTATGTCTAGTTACATAAATCTGAACATATTTCTGAATAATCTGGTGAAACTGAGAATTTTCTTCCACGAGCAAGATCTCATTTTATTCATAACTTGAGAACTTGTTATACCAGATACTTCTGAATCTCTTTCTTTTTTTATTGACTATGAGCAAGTTGAACCAAGCGAGGTAATTAAGTTTTTGGGAGTTTATATAGATAATAAGTTGAAATTTGGATACCATGTTGACTCTGTATGCAAGCGTATTAGCTCTGGAATTTTCCTGTTAAGGAGACTCTCAACTTTTGTTGATGAAAATACTCTCCTCACGGCTTACTACGGACTTATTTATCCTCTATTGTCATATGCAGTTGTTATTTGGGGTCACGAAACAACTAAAACCCAATTTTTATTTAAACTCCAAAAGAAAGCAGTCATAGCCGTTTTTAAACTACCTTTCAGACAGTCTTGTAAACCAATGTTCAAAAATTACAATATATTAACTTTTCCATCTATTTATATTCTTCATTGCGTTACATTTGTCAGAAAAAATCCCGAACTTTTTGGTGTTTCTTCTAACCAGTATGACCTCCGTAACCGACAAAACCTTCCCATTCCTAGCCATAAAACAAGTTTTTTTGAAAGCCATTTAAGGAGCAATTCAATTAGGCTCTACAACTCACTGCCTGATGCTGTCAAAGCGAAAATGATTCAACGAAGTTTGGCAGAATGACCAAGAGAATGTTGTTATCTCGTTGCCATTACAGCGTGAGGGAGTATATGAACTTTGTATCAGAGTAAATATTGTAAATAGTTATAGAATGTTGCCACCTGTATTCTATTAATTTTCTATCTTCGGATATGTTTTAGTTTAGGTTAGAAATAGTATGACTCTATTATGCAATTTTGTAATTGATAAAAATAAAGGAAGTTTGAGTTTGAGTTTGTTCATAAAATAAATAACTTCATTTTATTTATTTACTTGCTTCAACAGAATAAAACCAATTACAATGAAAGAAGTAATGCTAAGTAAAAGTGCAGTGTACATTGTGGGTCTTCTTCTTCAAAAGCACAAAATCCCCCATTAACCACAAAATTAACTAAAAATTTTAAACTAAATCATACAGCAACAAATATAACAATCAAATAAATTATTTAAGTAAACATAACAATGCAATAATTTATACAAGCAAACACAACAATCAAATAATTTATTCAGGAAATTATATCAAGCTATCCATTTAGCAAATTCTTAACTTCAACAAAAAATATATGTATACAAAATAATAATACAAACAAATATATACAAAACAAATTCAATAATATTTTTAATTATAAAATAATCAAGATAAATAACACATGCATTTCCCTTTTAAACCTCTAATAGTCTCATTAAAAATATCTATATCATTATTTGTAATCAAGTTATAAAACCTCATCATCCGCAACAGCAGCCTTAACTTAAATTTTTACTTTCATTTTGACTTGACTTGCATGACTGTTCGGCAATACGGTAAATTAAAAATTAGCTTATTTCTGCTGTTAAAATTTGGTACCCTGAAGGAAATAGCACTCAGACTGGCCGAGTCGTCTATCCTTCCTTGGACCAACTTGTACAGAAATATGAGTCCCAATAACCGTCTGCTCAGTCTTAGACTCGCAAACAGACACAATAACTCATCGTAAAGAACTAAAAAGGTGTAAATATTAAATTTATTTTAAAATAAGTAGCGTGAAAAACGTTTTTGTATTTTCTCCAAGCTGTCTTCATAAGTTATATGGATTGGGCTCCATATTAGTGATGCGCTCTCCAATCTTGACCTAACCAAGGACTTATATAATGTTATGAAAGTTGTTAAATTTTTTTAATTTGTTCCCTGTCTAAACATAAATCCTAAGGTCTTATTTGCAGCAGACACACTTTTCCTATATGTAAATTAAAGATAATTTTGAGTCCAAAAACACTTCCAGATCCTTTATTTGACTATTGACTAACCCTTGAAATATTAGTCCCATTAATAAAGTAATTGTAATACGTATATTCTGATCACAAAAAGAAACTAAGAAACATTTTGAAATATTAAAATACATTTTATTGTCAAGGCTCCACTAACATATATTGACAATAACAATGTGTCATGTATGCTCGATATGTGCAAGAATATTTTTAATTCGTCTGCAAAAAGGAGAGCTTTCACTGACCCTGAACACGGTTGGGTCTAGATTTGGGCCTTAAGGACGCCAGATTGTACATGAGGAATAATATTCTTTAAAAAATACATATTGCTTTCCATCCACTAAATAAGAGGTGAACAGTTCTAACAGTTTACCTGACAACCCATAAAAATGCAACTTATTTAAAAGTATGTGATGGCCAACTTATCGAATGCCTTGGCCAGGTTGAGAAATACTGCATTACCCAAGTCCAATCCTGAGGACACATAGGCCTATGTTGTGAAATTCAACAGATTTGGTGATATAGACCAACCAGTCAGAAATCCATGCTGAATTTGAGAGACATACTTGCATATGGCTGAATAAATATTTATGTATTGCTATCTCGAAAATCTTAGCTGATGCGGACAATACTGCTACCGGTCTGAAGTTGATAATTTGTGAATCTTTTCCATTTTTAAAATAGGCATGATCTTATTAATGACTTTCCATTTTTCAATATAAATACAAGATTGTATGGCAAAGGTTAAACAAAAACATTAGAGGCTTGCAAAATATATAAGAAGATCCTTTAAATAAATATTTGGGAAGAAAATCAGGTCCAGTTGTTGGCTTGCTCTTAAGTTTTTTTTTATATAGCATTTAAAACGTCACTATCAGATAGTTGGTCCAAGGTCAGACAGGCCACCCCATCCATCGTGGGCCCACTCAGAGCTACATCAGCAGTTGGATCTGTTGTATACTTGTCATATACAGATTCAAAGTAATCTTTAAAAGCATCAACAATCGCCACTCCGTTATCTAAATTCTTGCCTCGGTACTGCATTACAGGAGATTTACAATGAGACAACCTCCTGCTTGTTATATATTGCCAAAAGAATTTACTATCAGCATCAATATTATTTTCAACATTGCTCAGATAGTTCGCATAGGCAGTTTTAATTCAGAGCTCAACTTTTTAAAGTTTTATAGTATTGATAAACTCTGTACTTTTATATTTTTTATGAAATTTTTCGTTTTGTCTCAATTTGAGTTTAATTGTGGGGGATAATCAATATGGATATTTAGATATTTTACTCCACTTTTTGGAGCAAGAATAGTTTAAAACAGTAGGAATTTGTTTATAAAAAAAGGTAACTGCAGAATGATGTTATTTAAACAATACAACTCTGTCCAATCAATTGCATTGAGCCTATTGTACAACTGAAGAAAGTCTGTCCGACAGAAATCATAGCCCAGACAGGTATTCAACCCTGAGCAATAAGGTAACGGAGAATCAATCACTCATCAGAATCACCCTTCAAAATACAATTTTAAGAAAATATCATATTCAGTTGTTCAAAAATAAAGTTGTAGTATTGTAAAATTTAGAATTATCGTTTACTTTTTGTTTAAAAATTAAACCTTTTTAGGCCCTAAGGTAGATTTAGACCCCAAAGTTGGAGAACTGTGCACATCCCAGTTCAATCCAGACTTGCGAACTTTATTGTTTTATTGTTATAGATGTCATCTGTTAAATTATGATTATCAAATTCATAAGTGAACAAATTTTGAGATTTAGAAAACTTGATAGATTGGCCAGTGTTTCACCTGTTTTCACCTCTTGTTCACTATGATTAACAAAACTAATATAAACTTTGATCTACCGTCATCTTCCACATAAGGTTTCAAAAAGGAAACTAATATGTACTGGAGCAAAGCTACTAATTTGTATCAGACGACTCAATATTTTCTCTGCATAGTAGTTGATGAAATAAATGACTGATTGGTGAAGCTTTAAAGACAAAAAATGAATATACAAGAACTGAAAGTAGTTGCACTTTATCTTATAAACCTTTATCAGTGTGGATCTATTAACAATAAAGTTAAAGTTAGAGATTGTCTTGTATTACCGGACGAAGTTAGAGCTAATGAGCCCTCTCTAACACTTAACCTGGGGACCAATGGCTTTACGTGACTTTCGAACTACGGGAGTGGCAGGGCAAAATCTATAAGTGGTCACATCAGGAATCGAACCTGGACCAACAGCGTGGCAAGCCATTGCCTTAGCCTCTTATCTACGGCCGCTCCTTATTAGGATAGATAGAACAGGTGCAGTTTTAGGATTATTAACTTGGGCAAGGTAACTTCTGGGGAAATCTACCAAAGCGTCTGGGGTTATGAATTACCTCCCTGAAAGCAGAGGAATCCGGGGGTCCTCCCCCATACAAGTTTTTTTAAATTTGGTTCTGAAATTGTTATTTCATAGTAATCTATTTGTAAACCAGATTAATCTAAGGTATTTGTAAAATAGACATTCATGCACATTTTGTTTTCTATTTTAATAATGCTTTACAGTCTTTCTCAAATATTTAAATAATATTTTAATTTATATTGAATGCAATAAAATAATCTTTAAAAATATAATAAATTCTACTTTCCATTTATAACCTTGTATCAGCAGTATATACTGTAACAATTGAAATCCATCAAACACCAGCATCAGCAAGCTATATATTTTCCAATTTAAAAACGACATAGATAAGCAATATATTATTATTTTTATTTAGTATAAAAAGCATTATCACTTTTATGCAAGGCATGGTACGCAAACACTAGATACAACATGACACAAGACACAAAATTGTTAGTGCCACTTGAGCCTTTCTCAGTCTGAAGTGAGACTGGCTGAGTTTCAATTGTCACTGAGTAAGTTACTGAGATGGGAAGTGTATTTATATTGCAGAGAGCTCACTCAGTAACGAAAAATTGTCTTGGTATTTTTTTTTTTTTTTTTTTTTTTTTTTTTTTTTTTTTTTTTGGGAGGGAGTATAGTGTTTATATTTAGGGAATATATCTTCTCTGGTATATTTGTTGATCCATATTTAAATTCCTGGCCTATTAATAGTACTATATATCCTAACTCCAGGATTCTATTATTGCAGTTAAATAACACTTATATGCAATTATTAATAAATTTAAAAAAATTTTATATTATCTTAGTATTTACCTTGTCTGGTTCCATTGTTTGCAAATAGGTGCAGTAGAATGTGGAAGTTTGACATGTTGGTAAAGGCTTTTAGCACATGTACTGTTTAAAATCATTTTAATCGTGATTGATTTTACAGTTAATTTAGCAATAAGTTAGAATGGAACCATGGAAACAGTAGTTGAATTAATTGATTAAGGTTTTTATTAATTAACAAAATAAAATTGATATTTTAATTAACACGGGAGTAGTCGCGCCACATGCAGAACGCCAGTAGTCGCGCGTAAGCAATTTGCTCACGCGCATTTTTTGGCTTCTTTCACTGCAAACAGTTTGTTTTAGCTTTTAAATATTTAATATTTATCTTTTTATAATCATACTTCTTCCATGTTATTATACTATAGTACATTTATTATTACATTTTATTATTTGTAAAGAGGTAAATAATATGCAAGACAATGAAAGAGTTATACTTACTCTATTTTATTTATTAGTGGGCATTAGGTGGAATGAAAATTGTTACAGTGTTACTTTTGTATGTGTACAAAGATTATAAATCAAAGTTAGTCAGTGTCCATTCCTCCGTCCTCAGCACATCTAGTACACCTTGATGATGTATGCTCTTTGCAAATTGGATATTCCTAATTCGTTCCTGCTCCTTTTCGTAATTCATTACTGAATAATTAAATATACTAAATAATTAAAAAAACACGTATATACAAATAAATGACACAAAATATACAATATATAAGCGCAGACAACAGTTTGATATTCGACTAACGAGACTAGTCGCGCGTGAGCAAATTGCTCACAAAACTGACAAACGCTTAGAAATCACTTCACAGCAAGCTCCAGGCACACACTAGCGGCCAGAACCACCCATGGTCACGTAGGAGACAGTCGCCACGAGGATTAGATGGGCTGCCAACCTCGGGAAAAAAAAAATTCCCGCAGTTACGAGCAAAATATATTATTGTGCGGCAATCTGCCGCGGGCGCGACTACTCCCGTGTTAACTATTAGTTAATACCTGTATACTGACATTCTTTTACTGACAACATGTAGAGTAGAGAGGGCTTTGCAGCCCTAACTTAGTCTCTTGAGAAAAATAAAGGCGTTTTTCATATGATTTCATTTCACATCTCAGTGGTCAAATATCAGACTCCGATTTGATCTCTGAGTTCATGTTTGAAACATGTACATATTGTAAATTTTTGGTATTATTGACATTAGAATCTTTGATGAATGTTGATGACTCCAGCCCTTAATTTTGTAAAGAAGTAGAAAATAAAATTAAGTATGTTTTTTTACATAGGTGATGGTGTGTTAAAAATATTGATAGATGAAAATGGGGAAAAATAACAAGCAACTGGAATTGAAATTGCTAAAACATGATAGACCTACTGTGGATAATTATGGGGAAATCAATTCTCAAGGTTAGTAATATACACATTTTTTTGTTGAAGGCAAATTATTTGAATTTGTTTCTAAGATGCCAATCATATAGATTAAGGCTGATGTGGATTGTAAACGAGTGAGATGCATTTGTATAGTGTTTACTTCACATTATACGAGGTACAGTCAAAAAGTTCCCGGAATTGGTTGAAATATATTTATTGGACAAAGATAAAAACTTACAAGCCTATTTTTCTTCAAATACTCTTCTCCTACAACAATACACTTGTTCCTATGATCATACAGATGTTCAAAATACTTTTGACGCTTATTTTTTAAATGTATTTCAATACTTTTATCACATTTTTTTCTGAGAGCTTTAACACCTGCAAATTGTTTTCACCATGTGAACAGGATGAAATCGGCTGGCATTGGGCTAGGCGAGTAGGGACGGGTGTTCTAGCGTGGTAATGCAGAGCTTGACTATGTAGTTACGTACTTATAGGGATCAATGTGCAAGGGTATTGTCATGCAGCAAAATCCAATTGCTTTTTGCTAATTTTTAGACCATTTCCTTCAAATAGCATCTCGTAAGTACCTAAGAACTTTTGTGTAGATAAATTTGACTTTTGAGGTAAAACAAAAAATGTAATGTTTTTTAGGTGTTCTTTAAATCAATTTTTAAAAAGCGACAATGTAAACACGCAAATACGCTAAAAGCGCTCTAAGGGGAACAATGGCGGCTGAGCGATACTCCCACTACTCATATCCCTTTTCCAGAAATAGTACCAACTGATAGACAACGAAATTCACCGGCAACGACGCTGTGTCTGGACAATGATTCCAGGAATTTTTTGAATGTACCTCGTATATAACTTTGTCTTAAAAATACAAATGAATGCCACAAGCTGATCCCTTTCTGGCCTAAATTATCCAACTCAATTTTGGATTGAACCAATCTTGTCTCCTCCAGACAAGATCCAAAACACTGGCTACCAACCAACACACCCCAGACTTCTCATGTAGTGTCCATATTGATAGCAATGTCTAGAAACTTTATATATGCAGATGATATTGCTTTAGCTTACCAACACAAGGACCTCACAATTACTGAAGAAACACTCATAAGTGATCTTGCAGTCCTCGAAGAATATTTTAGAACCTGGAAGCTAAATCCTAATATATCAAAAACCAAAGTAGCCTGCTTCCACCTAAGTAGTAGACTGATAATCAAAAACTGAATGATATAAAACTCCACCATAATGATCATCCACAGTACCTGGTAGTAACGTTAGACCGATCGCTAACCTTTAAATGCCATCTTCAAAAAACAGCAACTAAAATCAAATGTTACATCATATTGCCAGAACAACCTGGGGAGCCGACGCACACGTGCTGCATACTACTGCTTTTGTCACTGGTCTATTCAGCAGCTGAATATAGTGCTCCCATATGGCTAAATAGTGTTCACACTTAATCGATTGATGTCCAACTTAATAAGGTCATGAGAGCTATTAGTGGCACTCTCATAGTGCTGCTGTGCAATATAGCTCCTCCAGAGGTAAAACATCAGGATTCACTACGTAAAGAATTCAATAAGATCTTGAATGCCCCGCACCTCCTTATTACACAAGCTCTCCCACATCATAACGGTGGCTTAAAATCTCAAAACCCACCTGTACGTAGTGCTTTCCGGTTGAGGAAATCAAATTTCTCGCCCAATACTAGCTGGGCCTTAGCGTAGAACAGTTTTGATGGACAAAATAAGTTCCTTATTCATGATCCATCAATACTTGTAGGTGGGATGAACCTCCCTCGTAAAGACCATTAATTAAGTTTTTTTTGTGATCAGCTAGCTACGTTTTAACTCTGTGGTGTTTGGAAGTAAACATAAATTTAAAACTGTATTGAATAACAGATTATTAAAACTAAAAGATCAACTTTTTCTTCTTATAAAAACTAACACACTTCATTTTGAATTTCTTTTAGCTTTCATGGGCCCAAGGCTGCAACATAACAGATAATGAGGGCCTAAAAGTAACCATCACAATAAAAAAATACAGCAAACTAACTCTAATTAGATATCTAAGAATAGTTAAATTATATCAGTATCAATCTGACTACTAAAGTGGTTTAGCACTGGTCAACAGTTTTGCTATGGAGGAGGGAACGGGCAGAGACAGGTGAGACAAGTTTTTTTAGTATTTTGGACTTCGCAATCATTTCTATACAGAGGATTTCACAGATAAAACCGATATATTGAGCAGGGCTATGTTGGCATTGGAGTTGATAAATTAAGCTGTCAGAGTCACAAGTGTGGTTCCAAGTGTCTTGTAGGTCAAGGATGAAGTGGAGATTGTAAATTATGTAGCTGGGAGATGAATAGGACAGGTGTTGCAAGGATTAAAACCAAGTAATTCCTGGTTTTTAGAACAGGCCGGGTCATTAGGATCAGGTAACTTAAGATAGACCAGAATTTGGTGGAGGTATGTTGAAGCCATCTCTCCAGATGTAATTGAGTTTCTATAGGCTATAGTGGCAATTGGTGACAAGGGGTAAGCATTGGGAACTACTTCTGGTTTGAGGTTGGTTTTGGGATTGGACTTAACTGATTTGGTTTTTAAAAAGGATTTATTTGAATGATGAATCATTAACTTTATGTAATATTCATAAAATGTAATCATCATTACATATAGATCAACATATCATCACTCATATAGATTAACTTTTTATATAACGTTTTTTGACAGTTTGATATCATAAAATGCATTGGACAGTTATGATTTAAAAATAACTAAATAAGTTTTGGAATCAATCAATGTTTATCAAAAACAAAATTCAACTTTTAGAAAATTTTTCAGGATTTGTTGTTATAAATTAAATGTCTATAGTTTGATATTTATAAATCTAAAACTGAACAATAATAATATTGTGTTACACCCTGATCAAAATATTTATCTTTTGTAACTTTACACAATTATACATTTTTCAGATGTTGGTAACATTCATCTAAATTACACTAATAGAAGACGAATTAAAGGATTATCAGAAAACAGCAACAGAACCAACATGTAAGATTTGTTTTACTATAATTTAATAATGTATTTTGTATTTCATAGTTTTAATAAATTATTATAAGAATATAAATGATGATTGCTGGAATGAATCTCAATGAAATGAAATCTGTTATGTGATTTACAGTAGTCTTGTTATTAGCTTTTTTTAAGGAGTCAAGATTTCAGCTGTTTAGTCATAGGGCTTATTGTGTTTTTATCTAATGGCATAGTCATTATTACATTGGTTCTTATATACTATGGGCGTTATTACAACACAGTGAAGAAAAAGTGATTTCTCATCATAAAGCTTAGGACAAACACATCTATTCATAGTGTATTAATAAAGTGTATATGGTTGTACAGGGCACAACAGTGGTGAGCTCTTCCACCCTCCCTCGCTTGACACATGAAGGGACCTCCCACTCACCCTTGACATATGACATGACAGTCCCTCCTACCCACTCTAGACATTTGACAGGCCCCTACCACCCACTCTCTACAAGATGGGCTTTCTCCAACTGTTCCTTGATATATGACACGAAGGGCTCTTCCACTCACCCTTGACGTGATGGGTTCTACCACCAAGCCTTGACATACGATGTGACAGGCCCTCCCATCCACGGACTCTCCCACCCACCCTCAACTTGACTATTGACACGTGACAAGACTGGCTTTTCCACACACCCTTGATACAATGGCTCCCCATCAATACTTGGCTTATGACATGACGGGCCCTTCCAAACACCCCTGACACAATGGGCTCTCCTAACGACCTTTGATATTTAACGGGTGTGCCCTATTTCATACACCCTTGAAACAATGGGCTCTTCTACCGACCTTTGATATTTGACGTGACAGGACCTCCCATCTACTCTTGACACGATGGGCTCTCTTACAGACCCTTGTCATATGACATGTGTGCCATAGCACAGAGTCGGGTTGTTTCTGGAATAGCCCGAATTACTCTTTGTTGGTTTTCGTTTGTGTGTGTCTGTGTTTCTTTTCGTTGTTCCATGTTTCCTGTTCGTCTGACTTGTCGCCACTCGCCAGTTCTTGTAGCCGATGATCTTATTCTACATGTCTGGCTAAAGTTCTATTTGGTCTTTGGCTTCAGGGTTTCAGAGTGAGTCCGATGGTTACCTGCTTGCTCTTTTCTTCTGTCTGATGGTGCTTGGAGGCACGGTTGCAGCGAGACTTGCGAATTGGGCATGTCTTTCTTCTGTGCGGCCCAGAGGGGGCTGCTACCTATTTCCCCCCTTCCTTACTGTGAGACAGCTTCCTCCGGACAAGTTGTCGCAATGCAGGTGACCTCCCCCCTTTTACTTTCTAGCCATTTTGGCCTCCGTCTTTACCTTTTCAAGATATTTTACAGTGCTGTGAAATTTGTGTGTTTTACTTTTTTAGGGTGGGACTTTTGTTTTAAGTGGACTTTTGTTTAAGGGAGGGTTTTTCTGGCTTTATAGAAGAGAACAGTTAGATTTTATTTTAATATTTTTTTAACTTAATTTTTTTTGCTGGAATAGGGGTCTTTTATTGTTAATGGGGTTCTCGGGGGCTTATTTTTAACTTCCAATTTCATATTAGGAGCCGTCCGCCTGACCTGCAGGATTCGGTCAAATTATTACTTTAACGTTATGTTTTTTATATTTTTTTTAGCTTTTCCAAATTGGCCTAACATTGATATTACCTTTAGTGTTCCTGAGGCCCGGGCCATTTATGCTGCATTTTATATTGTTCTGTTGTTTTTATGAATTAATTTTTATCTTTATTTATTTGTAGTCATTGTTAAGTATTATTTTTTGTGGCTGTCTTTTTTTGTTTATTCATTGTTGTATTTTGTTATTATTTATTTGTCATTGTTATATATTTGTTACTGTTATGATATGACAAACCCTCCCACCCCCTTGAAATCATGACATGATGGGCCCTCTTACACCCACCCTTGAAATTAAATGAAATGAAAAACGACTTTATTTTTAAGATGAGGTTAGGACTGGTCAGTCCTCTCTACCACCTAACCTTATCAAAAATAACAAAACTAATCATATAAATAACACAAAACATTACTATCAATACAATATAAACCAATTGTAACATATCAAAAAAAAAAAAAAAAAAAAAAAAAAAAAAAAAAAAAAAAAAAACATATCAAACATAACAGATAACAAAATCATAACTAACAAAGGAATATCTAAACAAAAAATACAAATCTTCCAAAACACAATCATCCATCACTCATACATACCAAGTTAGGCTTTTATAAATTTGAGGCTCTTATAAACTTCATTAAGATTTATAGTAACTGGAGCTGAAGTATCTGATTTGCCAAGGCCAAGGCTCTTTGACTTTAGACCAAAGAAATTTGGCAGATTTAGAATTATTAGATAATACTTCTTATTAATACTCTTCATATCCCTATACTGGATGAAACGTAGTTTAGCTTTTGGCGGATGTAATTTATAAACACAGAAGAGGAGATCATGTTTGGAAAGTCCAGGGGCCGGGACCTGGTTATAGTATAGAACAAAATCTGGGCCAATAACAGCCATGACGTCAAGCCATATACCGGCAGTGGCAGTGTGGTGTGTGGCAAGCAATGGTAGAGTAGTTAAGTTAAATGATTAGAACATAGTAGTTAAAAAAAGTTTGATCATAAGTAGAAGGTCCCATTAGGTCAGTATTGAAGTAACCCATAACAATGACATAACTGTAGCGAGCCACGATATCTATCAGTGCGTGTTCATATTTTGCCAGATACCGTATCCAAGATTAGGTGTCTTGTAACATACACTAAGAATATGAATTTTATTAACACAGATGTCGAGAAACAAGTACTCAGGATGGTTAGGGCGAAAAGTGTCAGAGCAGTGAATAACAGAAGTAGAAATATGAGATCTAATAAAAGCTGCAACACCCACCCCTATGAAGTCTATCATTTCTAAACAGATTATAGCCTTGTAATTCCACAGCCTTGTCATAAATATAAGGTTTTAGCCATGTTTCACAAATTAAAATAATATCAAAAGAACTACTTTAAAAAATTACTTTAAATTCATCAGTGTGACAAGGTAGAGATTGAGTATTGACATGAGCAATCTTAAGTAAGTTGCGATAAGGAGATAATCTCTGTCTAATAAGCTGTGGAAGGGGAGGGTCGTCCCCGCCCAGGTTGGTAGGGTTAGGCCCTATCACAACAGAATGCAACAGGACACTGCGGACAGCAACAAACAAGCGACATCAGCGGCCATGGTATACATGATTGATGGTATACATACCTCAATCATACTAATAACGTAATATAATACACTTAACTTTCCTAACACAAATATTGAAATTAATATTAATCTCCAAAAACAATTAAGAAACATTTAAAAGTAAACATAACATGTGTTGGCTCCAAATTAAATTAAAGAAATACTTAATAAAAAATATTGAAGTGGTAAATGAAGTGGTTAAAAACCATAACTGTGACCCTTGATATATGATGAGCCCTCCCACCCGCCCTTAACATGATAGGCTCTCCCACTCACCATTGACACAAGATGTGAAGAGCCCTCCCACCTACCCTTGAGACATACCATTACGGTCCATCACAATCACTCTTATCACATGTTAGGCCCTACCACAGATGCTTGACACATGACGAATTTATAGTTTTCATGGTACTTTAATTTTAGGTGTATCTTTTTCAGTGAAAGGAAAATTGAGAATGAGCAAGAATTTGAAGTCTTATGTTTGCATATTCAAGAGTGTTCTATTTCTAAGGAAAATGGAAGTCAAAATATTTCCAATAGGAAATCGAATGAAAGATCTACAAGTGCTTCTACTTTATGTAGCAGTGAGTCGGTAAGTTTAACAGAATTCAGAACTTTGTATGATTTTAGTGTTTGCTTGGTTACCAAAATAAATAAACTGAATGACTAATATAACTCTCTCTGGTCGAAAGCCATTTCTGGTAGGGCTAGCAGACTTCCGATTGAAAATCATAACTGGTACGGTTTTTGAATTGGGTCAATATAATGTTGATAAGTCAGTTTCCAAGCGCTCTCAATGTGTATTTCACAGCTGATATGCACCTCGCTTACACTCATCCTGCCAGGTGTTGTGCATTGTTATTTGTGTTATTGTTTATTGTGATAGTTCAAAGTAATTTCTGTATTACTATAATTCAGTTGTTTTCGGCTACAAATGAGTAATATTTAGAATTTTAGGGTTTTAATATATGTGTATACTGTTGCAATTAGTGGAGAAGTTTATTATATTCCAATATAGGCTTAATATTATAGGATGTACCATTATATAGTTAATTTATTTTATTTATATATTTATTACATATTTGGAATACTATATAACAGCATTAGCCAATTATAATGTAGCATTAATGGAACTAGTACATGCTCATGCTGTTAATGTACAATGAATCTTTTAATGAAAAATAAACAATACAATTTGGTAATTATATTTACAGTTGGCTTTATTTTTAGTGGTAAAGACTAGAAAAGTAAAATAATATTAAATTATACTGACATCGTCAGAATAATTTTTGTAGCGGTTTCTTATAAAATTTTTATGTTGAAGAAAACTTGTTAAAGATTTCATTTTCTTATAATTGCCATTTATCTGTTCATTCAATCATCTGTTAAATAATAAAATAAGATGCTCCTTTTTGTCTTTGTATTTTTGAAATTGGGATTATTTGAATAAAGAGGAACTATGCCTTACTAAGTGGAACTGTAGAAGTTCTGTTTGAGAAGTTTTGAGTGAGCGGAACACTTATAAGATGCACTGGGGCTGATCAATTTCCCTATGGACTTGATCAATTTTTATCTCAAGTATATAATGACGATTAATGGAGTTAATTATAGGAAGGAAGGTTTCAGTTATTTTTTACGTAAAATGTTGTTCCATGATCAAAATAATTACCATTATACTAGGCAACAGGGAATATGTCATGTTTTGTACTAATACTAGCAATTTGTAATAATATTTGTGTACAGTAGATAATATCTGATATTCAATGGAATGTTCTCTACGTTGATTGATTTCTAATTTTTTAAACATCTCAATTGACATAGTTCAAATTGTTAAAATACAATATGTTATTTTCCGCAATGTAATACCATATTATAAATATACAAATTTGCTTTAATTAATAATTATATGCTCTACAATACATCCAGAAAAACTTTATAATCAAATTAACCCTTTGGAGACGACAAACGTTCTAAGATGCAACCTTCGTATTTGGCTGTAACACAGTAAACAGCTGTAGACGATATTGGTTATTTTGTTGCCAAGCAACAAATAGTATCCAATTTAACTTAATGTCTTAATTTAACTTAAAATGTCAATTAGGTTTGGGTGGATATATTAGAGTTGTTTTGATGTTATTAAAACATTATATCCGTGGCAGAAGCAAAATAAAGTTACAGCTGTGATATAATGTAGCCTTGAATTACGCGTTAGACAGCTGTAGATGCAATTGCTATCAGCCGACTGCCTTACAGCATTGTTTTATTAAGATTGCTTGGTTTTGTGTTTACATTGTTTCTTTTATTTATTTAGTATGTTTTTGTTTGTATGTCATATTATTTTATAGAACCTAACTGCCTTTAAGACTGGTAATATTTGATTATTTTAGTTTAAAGTAAGCAATTTATCAGTGGGAAAATATAAGTTAATAAATAGTTCTAGCAAAATAATAAGTTGAGTCAGGTTTGCAAGGTGGCAACTCCACATCAACTGCCATTTTCACTAGGTGAACTCCAGTAATCTTAAACAATGATTGTTGTGTTTTATTACTAACATGTGTATATTGCAGTCAAATTTAACTTCAATCTCACACACTTGGATATCTGCTTTGAGACTGTTGAATGCACATATTGATGAGCAGAAAACTCCTTGGTGCAATTCTACATTGCACTTTGTTATTTACTGTATATACCATAATGATGTGTTGAAAAGAATCAGCAGCAATACTTCCAGATTTACTTATTTAAACATTATTCCCATTGCATAATTTTTGTTCTTAGTAAAGGTAATGTATATTTTGCTCAACCTATTTGACAGAAGTCTCCACAAGTTTCTCTTGGCTTTAGAGTTTTGCTGTATTCATATGGCACTCTTCAACAATGTTTTAATTTTCCTCTGGGTTTACATATGTATGCAGATGTAAAGTTTAGAAATGTAACTCTGCAGTTTTTTACTAAAAATATGCAACATTAAAAAAAAATTTACTTTAGTAGAATATGACCTATAGCTAAAATTTGCAATATTCTGTCCTATACTATCTCAACAACTATGTTAGCGGCTCATTGGCATAGGTTTGCAGGTTAATAATATAAAAATGTTAAAAGATAAAGGGGCGTTTAAAAATTCTTTTAATTACCAAATTAGTTTAAGAGTTTATGCTAATTATTTATAATTAGTTTAAGAGTTTATAAAATTATTGTTGTTTATTCAAATTATTTATACAGGGTGTTCAAAAAGTCTGGAACCCACTTAATATTTTACTATATAATATTATTAAACACAGAACAATGAAACTCTAGGATTACTTCCTCACTGTGATTACTGACTTTTTTGCCATCCTAACAGTCTTTTTTCACTTTAGAGGGACGTCCTGTGGATGAAGTCTAAAAAATTTTAAATGTAAGCATAGGTCGAGTTATACTTCATTTTAAAGTTCATTGTTAGAGGAACTCATTTCCGCAACCCCGAATGAAAAAGAACTATTCATTTGGAAATAGCAACCTCTCAAAGTTCCAATGAGGCCAAACTTTTAGAGGGTGTTATTTCCAAACGAATATGCCTTTTTCAGTCGGAGTTGCAGCAATGTATTTAAGACCTATGCTTACATTTAAGAATTTTCAGATTTCCTCCACAGGACGTCCCCCAAAGCGAAAAAGGACAGTTAATATGACCAAAAAGTCAGTAACTACAGTGAAGATATAATTCTAGAGTTTCATTGTTCTGCGTTTATTATTAAAATAAATATTAAGGGGGTTCCAGACTTTTTGAACACCCGGTATATTAGAGATGAAATTTGATTGAATATCGTTATTTAGCAGGTAGAAGAGTTCCGAAAATTTGTGCAAGTCTCTGGTGGTCATTATGGAGGATGGAAAGTAAAGGATCATCTGTTCTTTCTTAAAGTGAGAAAAAAATATCCTCTCAACAAAACCGCTGAAACTGTCCACGAAAATTTTCCAGGTAAGTTTCAGTTTATTTCACTTTTAAAAAAAATGTAAATGTGGTCACTGTATTATTATTTATATTATTATATACTCTATAATATTTAAAATTAAATTATTAATTAAAAGCTCATTTTTAGTTAATGTTAAAGGAGGTCTCCTTTAACCCGGTGAAGTTAGAGTATAAAGCCTTCTCTAACTAAACCTGGAAGCTAACTGCTAAAAATTAACTTCCCAATCACCACCAGTGATCAGGCAGATGGACTGTGTGCAAGGGTGGAAGGTCAGTTTCCCTCCATCGGTCACGCTTCAGGATCAAGACAGGAACACGTACATGGGTATTGACCACCCGATTCTCCCATAAACGTATAATGGTATTAACCCACCCGCCCCTCCCATACATGTACAGCAGTATTAACACACCCGTCCCTCCCATACAAGTACAGTGGTATTAACCCACCCGCCCCACCCATACACGTATAGTGGTATTAACCCACCCGCCTCTCCCATACACGTACAGTGGTATTAACCCACCCGCCTCACCCATACACGTACAGTGGTATTAACCCACCCGCCCCTCCCATACGCGTACAGTGGTATTAACCCACCCGCCCCCCCATACAAGCAAAGTGGTATTAACTCACCCATACTCCCATACAAGTACAGGGATATTGACCCAACCACCCTTCCATACAAGTACAGTGGTATTAACCCACCCACACTCCCATACAAGTACAGGGATATTGACCCACCCGCCCTCCCATACAAGTACAATGGTATTGTACCATCCCCCCCCCATACAAGCAAAGTGGTATTAACCCACCCACACTCCCATACAAGTACAGGGATATTGACCCACCCGCCCTCCCATACAAGTACAGTGGTATTGTATCACCCCCCCCCATACAAGTACAGTGGTATTAACCCACCCACACTCCCATACAAGTACAGGGATATTGACCCAACCACCCTTCCATAGAAGTACAGTGGTATTAACCCACCCACACTCCCATACAAGTACAGGGATATTGACCCACCCGCCCTCCCATACAAGTACAGTGGTATTATACCACCCCCCCCATACAAGCAAAGTGGTATTAACCCACCCACACTCCCATACAAGTACAGGGATATATTACATTACTGCAGATATTGATGTTGCTTGACGTCGATATCTGCAGTGATTTTGGAATCCTCTGGGAAAGTTAGTTATGGTATTTTATACTATTGTTCCAAAGTGATATTTTTACAGTACAAATTTATCATGGGTATAATAATACTATTTCACAGGTATCTTCTTGTCATATCTCGACAAAGCTTTTATATTTAGATGTTATTATTATGGTACTAAGAAAATGTAAGTAAATCATTAATTTTCAATTCTAATATTTTGAATGGGTTAATATTGGTTCATCTACAATCTATGACAAAAAATAATTAAGATCAGCTTCTAAAATTTGATTCTTACACCATCGCTGTACAAAAAAATTGATATGGCAAACTTTAATCAAGCCTAAACCAGATAAGGTAGATAAAATTTTGCTTAAATGGTTTCATGCCAAAAGATCCAAAGGAAAGCCTGAAACCAGGCCCATGATCATGAACAGTTCTATAGGATTTAGGAATAGCAGAAACTGATTGAGCGATTTGTCATAGATGGTTACTTAAAAATCGTTATGACGTAGGTGGGGAGTTGCGATCAGTTGTCCAAGATGCTGCTGAAAAGTACAATGGAATTTTTTTACAGTCTGTTTAAAGAGCACTACTTCTCAACATGCAAAATCTACACTGGTGATAAATTTGACATGTTTGACGTTATTTGCTGAGTTCAAATTTGGTATTATAGATAAATATGGTACACTAGAACCTCGATAATTCGACATTCAGTACTTCGACAGTCCTTATAGTTCGACACCGGTAATGGTGACACCGTATCGCAAAATTATTGACTATGGCAGGTTGTGTGTGAATCAGCTTGGTGCAGATCAATGAAATAACACTGTCAAAGTGAATAACAGTTAAAATTACGAATATTTGGAAAATTAGTTATTGCACATTCTAAGTACTGTCCATACCGTAATATCTACTATTGTAACACCATACCAATTCAGTAGAACATACATTTTTTACAGAAATATATATAGCTTTTTTTCTTTTGTTAACTATTTACTGTATAAAGAAAATACACTACAGCTCTTTATCAAAATAATTTGTTACATGTTTACCATACATTCCTCATAGTTTGACATTTCGATACTTCAACTCCCTTGTAGTCCACAAAGTGTCAAGGTATTGATGTTTCACTGTATATAATAAATAAGCTTATAATACTAACTATAGATTGTGTTTTGTGCAGATATCAGCATTGAGGAGGTATTGGAACATGATGCTTGGTACAACCAATACTCAAAATTAAGGAATGCTAACAAAATAGCCATTGAAGAATGGAAAAAACAAAAACCTACTGTGAAAGAAGAAAAAAAGCAAGAGCTAAATCCCCCACCTAAAAGTGCATCAATGAAACGTGATCCAAACATTAAACAGAAAATTGAAATTTGGAGGGTGAGTATTAGAGTTAATGCTTTAATAATAGGTCTTTTCTTATGATTTCCATGGTAATTTTTTAAGCTTATTACTTTGCAATGTTTGCACTCTTATCTTAACCCTTTCAGTGCTACCGAACGATATATCGTTCCTCGTCTTTTCCCCGAAAAGTGCTATAGAACGATATATTGTTCCACGTCTTTTTCCCAAAAAACGCTAAGGAACGATATATCGTCGTTCGGAACTTTTTGTATTAGAGCGCTGTTAGTTGTAATATTGTAACGTGAGTTGCATCAAATCAAAGATAAATAAATGTTCTTTCAGAATATAATATAATGTTTTACATTTTATATAGTATGGCTGTCTTATTTATAACTCCAAAATACCAAACGCATTGGCCGCTGTAGCGCCCGCTGACTAGTGCGCACGGAACCGCTCGGCTTCTGTTACTACTGTTTTAGTGTTTGTGAATCGCCTTATTTAGTTGTTTGAGGTTATGCAAATGCTTTTTCAGCGCTATTTTTGATAATTTAAATTAGTTATGAATAATGTACGTGCAAATTCACCCGTAAGTGAAAACACATTAGCAAATTTCGCGAGAGAAGCCGGGCTAAATATAAATTTTGATGAAAGTGGCGATGAAAACAATGACGATGTTAGTAGTTTGGACTCTTCATCTAATGATTCCATTGTAGATGACACCGATGAAGATCCCACTTTTAATCCTGATGATCCTCAACCCTCTGCATCCGGATTTGGAAGTACAGGTAAAAGGTGTTTGCCTTTTTTACAAACTAGACTTACAGCTCATCATGACAGTTCTGATTCTGAGGCTGATGAGCCTTTACAATCAACTAGGCCTAGTACCCCAAGTGATGCAGGATGTAATAGAAGAAGGCCTAGGGGCAATAGAGGGTCAAGGGGTGGTAGAGGGCCTAGAGGAAATAGAGGTAGGGGTAGAAACGTTCCTACAAATAGGCCTTGTCAAAATGAGTCTGAAAATGACAGTAGCAGCTCTTAGATTGAAGTAGAGGAAGACAATGATGAGCCGTATAACCATCAGTTTCAATTTATGGAAAATTGTGGACCTAAACATTGCCCACCAGAAAATTCCAGGCCTATTGCCTACTTCAATTTGTTTGTTACTACCACCCTGCTGGAAACATTTGTTCATGCAACGAATAAATATGCGGAAGATTTCATTGCAAGTCAGCAGCATGGTTTGTCTCCATTCAGCCGTGTAAACAAGTGGGTAAAAGTGACTGTATTGAAAATGAAAGCCTTCTTGGCCATTATAATAAACATGGGACTAATTCATAAGCCCAGTATAAAGAGCTACTGGGATACTCATTTTAGCCAGGCCACACCTTACTTTTCAAGAATGATGTCGAGAGACCGTTTTCAATTGATTTTAAAGTTTTTTCACATTGTAGATGTACGGAACCTACCTAAAATAGGGGAGCCGGGGTATGACCCCTGCAGTAGATTCCAGCCAATAATCGATCATGCAAATCGACTGTTCAAACATTATTACTACCCTTTTAAGGCATTGTCTATCGATGAATCGTTGGTGGGCACAAAGAAATGTGTTGCCTTGACGCAATATATGCCAAAAAAAAAGCACCACAAATGGGGCATTAAATTGTGGGTCCTTTGTGACTCTGTCACCAAATATTGTGTCCAGTTTTACCCTTTCAAAGGAGCTCATAGAAATGAAGACAATGAAAGAGTTGTGGAAACAGGTTTGGCCTCTAATGTCGTAATGACATTGATGCGAATGGCGGAATGTCTCAACAAAGGCCACCATCTGTACTTGGATAATTTTTTCACGTACCTTTCTCTTGCAGAAACTCTGTATGAAAATCAAACATGGATTACTGGTACAGTAAGAAAAGACAGGGTGGGCATCCCTAGACAGCTGCTAGGAAAATATGCAGTTGGTCAGAAAAAGTATGTTAGGAAAGGGCCTATGCTAATGATGGCATTCAGGGAGAAACCCACAAACTCTTCTCAGTTTATTCTCCTATCTACTGATTGTCAGGCAACAAGAGTAAGGTACTCAATCAGAAGATCTGGCAGATTGGTTGTGAAAAATAAAACAAAAATCCAGTATCAGTACAATAGAGGCATGGGCGGGATAGACTCTACTGATCAAATGCTGTATGTATACTTGGACGAACGCCGAACAATGAAATATGTTAAAAAAGTAATTTTTAACGTAATTGGCCGGGTGAATTTAAATTTATACATATTATATAAATTAAACACTACAGATGGAAGAAAGGAAAGAGTAGACTACATGAGGGAAGTAATTGAAGACCTATCCAACGAATGGTTAGCAACCAAATGTGTCCCAGCGAACAACAGGGGAGCAGGAGATGGCCCACAGAATGGTTTTGGACTTAGAAAACTACCAGAAAAAAAAGAAAGCGTCTGTAAACATTGTTCGGGAATTAACCACCCAGAAGGAAAAACAAGAAGATCCCGAACTGTGAGTGTGCGATGTGGAGTTGGGGTACATGCCGAGTGTCTTGTGTCCCATGTTTGTCAGTAAGACATGAAAAAATATGTAAATAGTGTAAATATGTTTTGAAAAGAATAATGTACATAATTAAGTGTTTATAAAGTTTTAGTAGACAGTGTGTTTTTTGGGCCAGATAGCAAAGCAGCCAACTATTTACTCGCCAGGATTTAAAAACCGCTAAGGTAATAATTTTCAATTTTTCTTATAACTATTGTAAAAATAAACCAATTTATATGAAATTTTCAGGACTAATTCAATATAAAATACTCTTTTAGAGAAAAATGTATTTATAAAAAAAATTTTGTTATTTGTATATTGTTTACATGTTTAAAATAGGAATTTTAATTTTTTTTTATTTTTTTTATTATGTACGCTCATATAAATAATTAAGTTTTTTTACAAAATTTTCTTAAACTATATTGTTTTAATAGGGAATATTGTTCTACAAAAAACAAAACCAATTCCAAGTCATTATCTCATAATATAATAAGTAAAATATTACCTTTTTAGTAAAACCCTGCAAAAACATCATTTTTACCCTAGCACTTTTGGGGTGATTCTTGTAAAAACTCCTAGCACTTTTGGAACGAAATCCAAAAAAATTTTAGCACCGAAAGGGTTAAATTGTAGATCTTAATATTAGCTCTATAAAGTTATTCAGACCTGTAATATTGTAAATATCCAATCTTGTAAATGTCAACTATTCAATTTCTTTTTTTCATAATTCTTTATTTTAATTTTGTATTCTGATAGTGACTGTCCATGGATTTCAAACAAGTATATGACCTGTTGGAATTACTCCTTGGGAAAGTTATTTGACGTTTTAATCTTATTAGTACCCTTGCAGTGGACGTATGTAGCATTTTTACTAACATAATCGAAAATCCAACTTCAATTCAGAAAGATTCTCATTTTTCAACATTAAAAAAATTTCAGAAATTTGTTACTTCCATTTTAAAACAGTCAATTTCTAAAAATGTAATGGTATCTGTTAAAAATTAATCTAAAATGCTGACAGCAGATTATATTTTTAAGAATCGTTGCAGTATAACTTGAGAAAGATGCAACAATACTTATCCAAACACACCTTAAATTTATTACTGGTTTTGTGTAAATGAACAAAGTAATGGAGTGGCCTTATCAAAGGGGTTAAGGCAATGAGTTGTAAGCAACTAACTCATACCGATTCAAGCAAGTTAGCATCCTTTTTTTATCCTCTGTCGTTCCCTTGGTTTGAAAGACAAGTTAACCCTTCGCATCCGAAAATTATTTTACCCTATTTTAAAGCAACACGTAATTATGTAAAAAAAATAATTTTAGTGAAACATGAAGTTAATTTTTATAAAAGTTTTGAAATATAAAGGTACATACAAAAATATAAATTTATATTTATATTTAAAGTAACAATTACAACTTTTAACGCTATTTTATTGTACATATACAACTATAACGATAAGTATATACATACATATATATATATATAAACTGTCAACATTTTAGTTGAAACTTTTAACATTATATTTCATTTATGATACAATAATAAAGACAACAAAATAATTGAAAACTAGAAAACAAAGAAAAAGAACGACAAGTGTTTAAAAACAATGTGCTTGGGTGGAGCGACAGAAGGAGGATATTTTCGTTTTACGTGTGTGCAAAGGCAGGAGACGGAGCCGCGCCAATGCATGCTTGAATTGGCTGCTTCGCCTCTTTTCATTCTTTTTTTAGTTTTTTGATTCGCCTTTCATTCATAATTTAAGTTTTTGATAGGCTGAGGGAGTTGGCCAAAGACATGTCTAAGTTGATGTTGCACTCTAGCGGAAGTTTTAGGGACTATTATTTATACTATCGACAGAAATAGTTTATTTCAGATATCTTTGTTTACCGCGTTTGAGGCAAAGTAGAGGCTGGGTATATATTCGTTTGCTGTTTGCGAAGGGTTAAGTTGTTTGTCCCAGTTTAAGTGTAAGAGAGGGCTCTTTAGCCATAAGTTTGTCTGTGTAAAGACATTATTTATTTTAATTTTGTAATGAAGGATATATTAAATTTGTTATACTAACAACTAAATGGTTTGATGTGAACGGAATATTTAAAGCACTTTAGTCAATTATAAATTACAAGATATAACCATCTTATATATAGTAAATAAAACATTGCAATGAAAAGACAATTTAATTTGTACCAATAATGCATATATTTCCAAACCTCCTAAGCTTTAGTCTTTAAATTCACATAGGTTTGCAAAATCAATATACATTTTATTTCTGTGTTTGTGTTCCTTTAGAGTTTAGAACTCTTTTATAAAATTTAAATTACTGCCACAGACTTAAATTTCATTCTTTGATAATGTTTTAATCCTTAAAAAGGTTGCTTATTTTGATATGAATAGTAAAATTTATTTTATAAATTTTTATAATAAAATAAAACTAAAGAAATCCTTTTTTAGTTTTTAGACATTTGAAAATTTTCTATAACAAATTCTATTTTATGAACAGATTAGTCACACATAAATCATAGTGTTGTATATGGATGTATTCAACTCTTCGATTTCATGTTATGTGTTGATCACAAAGGAATTATTGACTGCCCTGTATTGTCAACCAATTTATGAACTCTTTGGTTTTATCGTTAAATAAATGAGAAATGTGTTTTATATATAAAAGTATTGCTAAATAATGTAAACTACTTTCATGATAATGTTATAATGTGATCAAGAAGGTTATAATAACATTAGAAAGCCACTCAAGCCAGTAATAAATTTGCAGGCAAAAACTTTAGCTACAAATCTTGAAAGATTAGAAGAACAACGCCAGAAAGAACTAATGAAGAAGAAAGAAGAAGAAAATAAGAAAAAACTACATGTAAGTACAATTTTAAATTTAATTTAAAAAAAAAATTGTGGGTGATTATCAAACACATAATATAAAAAGCTTTCAGAAATCAGAAGAATTCATGAACTTAAAGTAGTACAGAATTTGTATCAAAATGTGTTACAAAGTCAAACATTATCATTACAAGGAAAATAAAGTAAAAGTAGTTATTTTTAGATGATAAATGGACTTTTCACCTAAAAACATTTCATGCACAGACATTGTTTGTATTGAATAAATTTCTGCACTTATAACATACAGAACTGTTCATCGCATTAAGTAAGGACTGTTAATCTGAATAAAAAAAAAAAATAATAATTTTGTATTTTTCTCTTATATCATTTGGAACTTGAACAAATTTGATGATGTTTGTTGTCAATTCATTTTCTGGATTGTTGTCATATCAGCTTTATAGAATTTGGAAAGATTTAGAATTAAATTAAAATCAGAAATGATTGAAGTGAGATCAAACCTTAGCTAATGTGATAAGGTTTGCAGTAGAGATGGCCATGATGACATCTAGCTTTAGGTCATGTGACTGCTGGTGACCGTGTGGATGACTTCACTCTTCATCTCTCCTCTCTCTACCTATCCAACCATATTGCTTTGAGCGTATGGTACACAGCCTTTGAATTTTGAATATAGCACCCATAATATTGTCCCTTAGTTTTGTCCTACTTCCAGCCAATTAATTATCATACAGAATTAACATTTGCACAAAGAAAATTTTTAAGGAAGTTCATTTATTCTTAAGATCTCAATTGTCAAGACATTGAGAATGAAATAATATGGGTGAATTTTGCTGGTAAAGACAAATTGTGTTTAATAATCTCTAACTACGTACAAAAGAATGTAAAACATCATGCTCTGCCCTCCCCTGCAGTTACCAATATACCTAGTTTTTTAGATCACACCTCCACCTCTCCTGGTTTGTTTCATGGTTTTGAATCACTGGAAAAACTAACAAATTCAATACAACATCCTCAACTATTAACCCATTTTTTTTTTTTTTTTTAACAGTTTTTATAAAGAAGTTAATCAAAGTTAAGATAGCTGTTTTTTAGCAACAAACCAAAGATATTTAATCACGAGTTAAATATTTCTAAAATGAATGGGCTGTTGTTAAATATGAATACTTCATTGGAACATTCAATGTTTTGATAAAAATCTTAGTGAATTGCAAATTTTCCTAAAATATTCTCACTCAGAAATTAATGTAATTTCCTTTAATGAGCACTTGATCAGTGAAAATAATAGCCACTCCTTGAATAGAATTGATAACTTTGTTTAAGCTGATGGATTTTTTAGTTCAAATCAATAACGAGCTAGATCATGCATTTTTTTAAAAGATAATATTAATTTCAAAGTAAGATCAGACCTAACATTTTAAAATGAAGAACACTATTTCGATGGATCTTACATTGAGTGTAGAGATATTAATACAATTTTCATTTCTATTTACAGAATTCCAGGCTTAAAAATTGATAAAGTATTTTAAAATAAATTCAATAAACTTTTAAACGAACCAGCCAAGGAATCGAAAAGGAAAAATATAAGCATAGCATCAGATTACAATATTGATCTTTTGAAGGAAAAATGGCAGTCTAAAAAACTTCTAGAGACCTTTGAAGCTCATGGATTTAAATGCCACTTTCTTAATCAGACTAGAATCACATCTCATTGAATAACATGTATTGACAACATATTTTCTAATACAATTTTCACTTGTCAAGACCAAGGTAAAATTTTAAATTTAGAAGCATCAGACCATCTCACTCTACTGCTGCCTCTTTTGGGAATCTCAAATGACAAAGTTCTCAAAAAAGATGATATAAAGTGTATTTAATTCAAGGATTAAAACAATAACCAAAACCGGAATTAATTATTTGAATAAATCGTTAAATTCTCAAATTTGGCCCTTTGATTCATTGTGTGATGTCAATAGTAACTATAATTCATTTTTATCTGTATACATGTATTGTTTCAATGTATGTTTTCCATCTAGACCTATCTGTAGGAATGGAGCAAAGGGATGAAAAAATCTAAAAACAATTGGATCTCTCAGGGTTTGAAAATGTTATCTGAAAGGAAAAGACTTCTACATGCAGAAGCAAAATACAATAAATCAGAGCAGTTCCAAAGGTTTTTTTAAATCTTAAAAATGAATTTTTAAATCTACTTTGGCTGTGGCTAAAATAATTGCAAACAATTCTCTTATAAGAACATCAAGTACATGGCCCAAAGGACCAAAGCTACATGGTCGATTGTCAAGACAGAATTGGGGCTTTAAAATAACAATTCCGAATTCCCAGTGAATTTCCAAAGTGGCCAGTCACCCACAGCTTTATCAAAATATCAGTCAAAATATTTTGGTTACAAAAAAAGCTTTTAAAGTAATTTTCAACCTTTAAAAACAGATTCGTGCAGAGATTTTTTTACTCATGTGTAGCCTATTTATTCTTCAGCTTTCAGTAATGGTGAAACAAAATTTTAATGATTTCGTAGAGAAGCTACATTCACACAATTACAATACCAGATAATAATATCAGACCCTACAGATAAACATTTTTGGAAAGATTGACCCAATATTTAGGGTCAAAAATCTATAATAAATTATCCGTGGAGATTAAAATATTACTCCTCTCGATAAGTTTAAAGACACTGAAATTATGGCTGTTGGAGAAATGTTTTTATAACTTGGACAGCATTTTTTTTTTTTTTACTTATAGATAATAGCCAATTATTCTCATTGCGTAGATCTTGTTTTTGTTTTATCGTTTGTCAAGTATGTTAGTATTTAAGTATAACTAGTCCTCTGTCATATATTTAATGCTGGTTACGTTATATAGCACTTAATAAGGAACAAAATAGTAAACAAGATTGAATGAATACGACCAATAATAAGTGAGATATGAGGAGCAAAGTTATTAAAATGAAAAAAGTGTTAAACGCTACATTTGGAGTATAACTTTTCTTTCGTGACCATGATAACTTTGGTAATCAATATGCACTTTTTTACTCTTGGTTTTTGTTGAATATTCTTTAAAGGACAGCCAACATTCAGGTGAAAGTTAAAAGCTTGTTACTTACCCTCTCAGTCCCACATATACAGTGGTATTGACCCACCTGCCCACCACCTCATGTACAGTGATATTGACCCACCTACCCACCACCTCACGTACAGTGGTATTGACCCACCTGCCCAGCCCCACACATACAGTGGTATTGACCCACCCACCCAGCCCCATACATACAGTGGTATTGACCCACCCACCCAGCCCTATGCGTACAGTGGTATTGGTCCCACCTGCCCACCCCCACACGTACAGTGGTATTGACCCACCTACCCACCACCACACGTACAGTGGTATTGACCCACCCGCCCAGCCCCACACATACAGTGGTATTGACCCACCCACCCAGCCCCATACATACAGTGGTATTGACCCACCCACCCAGCCCTATGCGTACAGTGGTATTGGTCCCACCCGCCTAGCCCCACACGTACAGTGGTATTGACCCACCTACCCACCACCTCATGTACAGTGGTATTGACCCACCCACCCAGCCCCATACGTACAGTGGTATTGACCCACCCGCCCAGCCCTATGCGTACAGTGGTATTGGTCCCACCCGCCTAGCCCACACGTACAGTGGTATTGACCCACCCACCCAGTCCATAAAATTTTGTACATTTTGACTATCTTGGAATAGTTTATAAAAATATGTTACCACCCCAAACAAGAATTCAAAGTTGAACTTTTGTCTAGAATTTAGTATTGTATTTTTACAATTTTAAATGTGTACGAGGGCTTTTTTTCATCTTCCAATGTGGTATAGAAATAGAACTAATTAAAATACAAACAAATTTACCATCAAAAGTTTCACACATATTTCATTATTTTTCCATGTAATCACAATTTAAATTAATGTATTTCTCCTAACATGGACAAGCTATCCAATAAACTCTTCAAAGAAAGTTACCTCCAGTGATTTGAGATGCGGTTCCTCTGGGACTCGAAGTGTGTCGTTGGTTTGGACCCTCCTAGCCAATTCTTTAGTTCAGGGAATAGATGAAAATTGCTTTCCGCTAGGTCAGGGCTATTTGGCGGATGTTCAAAAATACCCCACTGAAACCCTTCAAGGAGACGTTTGTCAGAGCAACACTATGAGGATGGACGTTGTCATAGATAATCGCAACTTCAGAAGTGAGAGTTATGACGCTTTTCATTAGGTTTTTGTTTAACTCATGACATTTTTCGATGAATTTTTGCTGCGCTTAGTCCTTTAGATTGCAAGAATTGATGAACACCTTGTACCTCACACTTGGCGGGACAATTAACTGTAGTAATCATGTTTATGCGGTGCTAGAACAACACGTAATGTCACTAGCTGCTCGGCAAAAGATGAGAAAGTAGTGGGAGGGGTGTGCAGAAGACTAATGTGCATCATTGTGTCATACCGTTAGACTGGCTGTTTCACAGTGTGATTGTGGAGGTTAAAAAAACAACCCTTGTACAACTGTTATATTATAATGCTATCCTTAGCTTAATTTTTTTTCTATGTTCTCATCTATATCTATAAAATCCAATGTATGTTTGTCTGTCCTTTATGCGCTACCAAACCGTCCAGCCGATCGCCATGAAACTTAAGGAAGTTGTTCTATATACCCCAGGGAAGGTTTCTCTTGGACTTCTAAAGTTTCAATGTTAATCAAATAGCAGGATGCATGAAGATATAATAAGTCAAATATAAAAATAATATCAGCTGTGGGTTTTAAATATGTCAAAATTAAATTAAACCATGTGTTAATTTTTTTAACTGTTTATATTTTTATGTTTTGATTTCTTGTGAAGCTATATTAATTGATTGATTTATTTGATTAACAGCTGTTAAATAAAAACAAATAGAATAAAATTGTGGTAGGCAAAACTTTCAAAATTAAAAATAATTGAGTACAGTAGTAAACTACACAAAACATCAGCTGTTGTAAATTGGATACTGTGTAAACTGAAAGGTTGCTGCACGTTTCAATGATACAATCAAAACTCAATATTATGACCGGCAAAGCGGGCGGGTACAGCTAGTTTCCCATAAAATTTAGCACATTTTGACTATCTTATTGTTTACAAAAATCTGTAACTAACCCTAAAAAAATTATAAGTTAAATTTTTATAATATTAAGTATTTACATTTATTATAATGATTATAATGCTAGCCCATTTAGAAACTACTATTGAGAAGAAAAAATATTTAAAAATAAAATGTATAAATTTGTTGTATTTTATTTTTATTTCACAATAATTCTTGTAAATTAAAAAATAAAACCAATCCCACAATTTAGTACTGCCATTTCTACATATCTGGGGTTAATCTTTTTTCTTTTTATTATAATCAGGAGGAGAAAAAAGCTTTGGTGAATCTTTATTTGGAAGAAAAAACAAATTATGATATGGCTATGAAAGCTGCTGAGGAAGTTGCAGCTCTACAAGCAAAGAAGGAGGCTGCCCAGCGGACAGCCAAGCTTCTCAAATATTTCAGGTGTATATATATATATATGTATATCATTTTCTTGTTTCTAGGCAATATATCCTCTCAGTCCAGATAACTAAATAATAATCAACAATATTCCTGGATGGACTATTAATATCCCACTGAAACACTTCAAGGAGACGTTTTGGCATTGGCGTTGGACAAACTACTTTATTTATTGATTTTAAATGCATGATTTTTATTAACAATCTTAAATGTCTAACTATAAAGGTCAACACTAACTTGTAGAAACTCTTAGTCTTCGGGAGATGACCGTGTCAATCAATACTGTGCATTATACACAGAATCAGCCAACCTTTTGGTTTAATAAAGATTAAGGTTTTGAGTTAAGCACCACATGTACAATTTTAAATAAGTTGAAACTGCAGTGTATTCAGGAAAGTTCTGGAGACCCCAAGAGAGAGAAAACAAAGAGAACGCTGGAGGGACCTAGGAACATTCAGTACCTAAACCTATATATCGTTTTATTTACGATAAAAATGACTACAGCGCTCTCGTGCAGTCATTGGTGTTGCAGTTAATTACAATCTGTCTCTCTGATGATGGTTCTCTGAATCGAGGCTGAAACATAGGCTCATCCTGTGTATAATGCCATTGGCATTTGATCTTGTCCTTCTTTGCACTTGCATTACTTGCTATTTTTTAAGTAATCTTTTAACTTTTTTTATGTGTTTACGTATTGATTTTTTTAACATATTTTTTTGAGTAATCTTTGCTGATACAGGTACGAAGACCGCAGATTCAGTGAACGACAGAAATCCAGAAGAAAACAGCTAGAACAAGAAGAACCCAAAAGAAAAACTCTAGTAAAAGTAAAGAGAGACCCAAGCCGACTATTGCGACCCACTCAGGGATGGATTTATCGCACTAAGAAAAATGAAGCAGAAAGAGCTCCAGTTAACACCAATCCCCTCTACATAAATCACTTGCATAAATTGTAAGTTTATTTTGTTTAAAATATATTATAATGGACAGGGTAATTATCACAAGTAAAGCTGGTAATACTTACAAAACTTTTTTCTATAATCAACTTAGAGGCTAAATGCTAAAATACTAGTAATCCAAAGAAATTAGAATGCACACATTAATCAACTTTCACTCAAATTAGTATCTGGTTTACATGTAATAAGAAACATTTCTAAGTTAGACAGTAAACACATCTCAGTAAATTGTTTTTATGCTTTCATATGCTCTCATATAAGTTATTCAATAATTCTCTTGGGTTCAACACCGTAACAAAACCTGAATGCAATATTTATATTGCAAAAAAGGGCAGTTAGGTATATAAATAATCTGAGTACTTCAGTAAAATAATTCTTACAGTGCCATCAAATTATATACTAGAGTGTGTAATGTACTGCAAGCTTAATAATAACATTGCTATTGAAAGGACCATACACACAATACAGGGAAAACTAATTTTGCTGAAAGTTATAGATTCAATCCCTTGAATATTATCAAGAAATTCTTAAGTAAACTTCCTATCTACTTGAAGTAAGAAGTGTGAAACAAGTCCTTTAAAAAATACAACTACAACATTGGTTTGTGGAGCAATACTTTTACCATATTGGTGATCTGCTTATGTTACAAGATTACAGTTGATCAAGCTAGTATTATTTTAGTATTTTTAGTGTTATTTAGTTACTTTAATAAATGCATTGTTAACTTTATTATTTAGTGACAGTATATTTATGATGACAACTTTTATATCTGTAAGCGCTGTACATTAATAAACAATAGCTCAGCTATTAATTAAAATTCCAAAACAATCATTATCTAACAGTTGAACCAAATTTGCATAAACACCTTTAAGCACTCATTATCGAATATCAGTAAATATGCGTATAAGTGTGAATGCATCATTTGATTTTAGTAATTAATTCATCTGTTGCTGCTTTATAATGACATAGTGTTTTGTTCATGTGGGCGGAGTAGCTGAGTTTGTGGCTGAATGTCAATTATCATTTGAAGGCTAGGTTGTTGTAAGATATATGTTTCCAAAAGAGGATGGAAGTGATTAATATAAGAATTTTAAAAAAACTTCTGTTCTTACACTGTATATCGTTGGAGGCCTTTTTTGCCTACTTTATCTGCCTAAATGTCTAATGAAATGTTTAGATTTCTGGAAAAAAATCAGTTAGTTTGTATTTTTTGAGAAAACTGACTTTATAGGTTGGATGTCAGAAGTTTGTATATTAATCACCAGTGAGTAGGCCGTGCTTGAGCTGTCCTAAAGTACTTAACTTGCAAGTTGCAAACTTTATTATTCATTAGTAGGACAGCAATCATCAATATGTGAGGGGTGAATGAGTGTAGATAAACGAGTGTAGTCATTATTACTAACTAAGGTTGACTGTTCCTCAGAAAGAGCTATTTATTAATAGCCCAATAGCCAGGGCAACTAAGGGACCTACAGAATTATGTGGAATCTGAGCAAGGTAGTGTTGGTCTGATTTTCAACTAACTGACAAGCCTGATACTCAGTTTTCTTCCTTAACCTGGACTACCATCCAACATGGATCGTTTTTCATCATTCTTATTATAATTCAATCTTAAGAACAATAGTTTACGTCAAGCATGTAAACTGTCAATTGATGTATATTGGAAAACAAAAATTACCACCAATAATAAAATTATAGATAAAAATTCAAATTTGGTTTTTGCATTTCCAATTTTTTTCAAGAATTTGCCATCTATTCAATGCATCCAATTTATATATAGCAATAATATATATATTTGTTATGGTAAAACAAAAATTATGTTTTCATTGAATTTTCTTATGTAGAATGACCTGTTAATTTATTTGGTTTTGAGTTAAAATGGAAATATCTTTATTTATTTGAAATAAAACAAATGCTGAGAATGAGTACTACATCCTCTATTACACCTAACAGTTGTTGAGATAGAAGTTTTTAGTTAGATTCTATAGATTACCTTTTTTACGTAATAGTTACTTTGTTTACAGGGGGAAACCGGCATGGAGAAAAGACCTCACATCATAGCCACAAACTACTTTAATTTCAGTTAACTTTAAGTAATGGTAATTTTTTTAATTGTACTTCTTAAACTACAATTTATATTTTCTAACAATTGCATATGTATATTCACATGTATAACATTCTATAATAAGTCCTCTAACTTTTTATAATTGATTCTCTTATATAGTGATTATTAGAGTTACTTAAGGGGTCGTTTTGCTTCATGAAAAATACATGGCTTTCTATTTCAAGGATTCAGTCCGAAACAATGATTATATCGCAATACGAAGTGTCATTTCATTGTCGAAGAACTGTTCTAGTGGACCATAACTTTTGTAAAAAATTGAGTATATTTATTAAGGTTTAAATATGTGAAACTTTAATGTAATTTTTGACCGTCCTAAATTGAAAACTGATAATATCAACTTATGGTCCACTAGATTGGACTTTGAATAATCATACATTGTTCACTATAACTCTATAATAATAAACACAAATCGTACATTTGAAGAAGAAAAGCTTGTTTAAGGCTGTTGACAGATGTTGTCTATTTATTGGGCTATTGACTTTCCAGTGGTGTGGCTCAGCAGTTTGGAAAAAAGCCACGTTAAATGGTGATCTATATTCTCTTTTTTACTAATCAACTTATTGTTAACAAGTCATGGGTGATAGTTTATTTTACATCATCATCCTTCAAGGGTACATTGCCAAATGTTAAGTTTACAATCTATTCTTCCAAAGTTTGTTATTTTGAATAGTCAGTTTTCAAAATGAATACTCGTTTTTAAAAATAAATCCTTAAAACATAGAAATATAGCATTATTTTTCTTCTAATCAAATATTATTAGCTGTGTTAAATATTTTATTGTGCTAAGTGATTGTTTTTTCCTTGTTTGAAAGCAAGCTTTTAATCACATTAATTATGTTTTTTCTTGTTCTATATATTATATCTTTTAAAAAACACAAAAATTTTTAAAAGTATTATTTACATTGAGTGTCCTGGAGATATTTCACGAACTCTCTGTTCTTTATGTTATGCATATGTCTGTCTCCAGTTTACTATTTTATCAGGTATAATTTCAATTCTTTTCTTTTATGCTATTTTGTATCATTTGTCACATATTGTTCATGTTGTCTGCACCTTCTTATAATTCTTCTGCATTTAACCAATGATCAGTAAGTATTTATAACAAAATATTCAACAATTAAGATAATTTTTTGTGTGTTTATAGTATTTTTACTATATACATGTGAATACACTCGGTAAAATGCAATAATAACTAAAAATATTAACTTGTCTTAGCCATGATTTGTGTTTCACTCTGTGTAAGAATATAACATTTACATTCTTTCTTGTTTACTTATATATATATTTATTTATTTACATATAGAGTCAGTAATGTGTAACTTTTCTGCTTATCCTCAAATATTACACAATTATAAAATAATGTAACATTAACTGTCTATAAATATTATTCGTGGACACTTCAAAAATTTTAGAAATTTGTTTTAGCTTAGCTGTAAGGAGGTGTATTTGTGTCATGTAGTTTGTGCTTTTTATTCACATTTCACAAATTAACTGATTGGGATGTTGTATGTACTTTAGCACCTTGTGATAATACATGTACCTGTATTATACTATATGTAATTGATTCATTTCTTTAAAGATATTTTCTATTTTTGTAATTGTCTACATTACCATTAAGATAAGTAACTGTATCTCCTTTAGTTATAGTACAGTGTACTTGGTAATGTAAATATAGCTGGTCTAAAGTCTTCATTTTTGTCATTATCGAATAAATAAATTAGATGATGTTTTGTAATAAATTTACTTTTCTTATATCCATTATCATATAGTATTAACAAATTCTTTTTATAAATAAAAATAAGGTATTTTTTACTTATAAAATTATAAATATTTTTACACTTTTTTTAAAATAATAAACATATTAATCCTTTCAGTTATGTGTAAAATACGTAGCTATAAAAAATTAAATTTGTATTTTGAATGGTTTTGTCTTATAGTTGACTTAAAATCAGCAAAATTCACCACTTCATAAGGCCACAAGTTCTAATGTAGTGGTTAAAAAAATTTGTGTACTTTTCATGTCTCAAGGGAAGGTACATTAACTATTTTTTGTTATAAAATTGGGAAATAATTAACTCACCGAAAACCGATTGCACCACCTTAAGGTCATTTATACCAATACTGACATGATTGCTATAATTTGCAGCCCCTAAAGTCGAATTATAGGGGTTTCTAGACTATATAACCGTGTTATCTAGGAGAACAGCAGCAGACTGAGCTTTTATATTTTATGGTTTAAATAGAACCAAAGAGGAAAGTGTAAGCAAGAGTAGAGAACCACCCCTTAGTGAAGCAAGGACTATCAGCTTGTTGAAATATATTATAATATAAAACATGTTAGCACCTCATATTTTAGTTTAATAAAAATTAGAATAATGGTATATATAATGAAAGGCACATTTCACATACAAACAATTCATGTTGAACAAATTATATAAAAACTACATTGTACAAATATTTACAAAATATACATTATATCACAGACACAAATTATATTTTAAACAAATTAATGACAAAAGAAATCATGCCTTAAATACTTATTAAAGGTATTAATAATACAATATAAAAAAAATACAGTACACTCTTCTTCTAACATCTACAACTGAATAAATATTCCTTAGTGTTAAAATCAGAACTATCAATCAACTTATTTGAATATAAATAAGTCTAAAATTATATTTCAATGTTTAGTGTGAAATATTTAGTATTATTTTACCTTATGAGATACGTTATTCAAATTTTATTCACAAGGAAACAGATAATTTTCAGTTACAATAAGAAATGTATTTAACCTACTCTATTAATATTAAAGCTTTTTCCCAAAGCATAATCATAAAATGTTACAGTGATAATAGTCTTATTAGAGGATATGGGTTTTATGATTCTAAGCTCATTACTTGAAGAAGCTGATAAATATCCAAAAAGTAATTATTTAAAATTAGAATACATGAAAAATGTGTTATTTTTAGGTTAGATCAATGTCTATAGAAACAAGAAAACTGTTGCTCATTTGAGTCAAGTGAATTTTACCCGTCCTATGAATTTAGTTCTTGTATTATCTTCACAGATAGAGCCAGCAGTCTCCCTTTCTCTCTCTCTCTCTCCAGCACACACAGAAGTGACTAATAGCTGAGCTAATAATAGACAAAAAAGTCATCCGAGTGCTTATTTCAAACTGTTCACTATTAGATAACAGCACAGATGCACGTCTAAAGAAATACATTGCTGTGGTCTGTATGTTTCTATAGTCAATGATTAAACAAATAAGAAATTCATAGTACTTTATTGTTTCTTAATGATCCAGCTTAGGTCATAAAATAAACAAAGAAAATATTTCTCAGCATGACTTGAGCTACTTGTCAGCTTTAAATAAGATTAAATTTAACAGTTTTAAACATGTTTATTGAAAAGCAAATAGAATGATAAGAAGAGGCACTGCCAAAACACATATTATATACAGGGCTGTTCGGGGCTCGCACGTTGATACAGCCAGAAACTCCTCATTCCAGAGTGTGTCATTCGCCTTCACTGGAAGCTCCAGGATGACTCTGTCATCAGACCAAAAACGCAGAGGAAGAGAACAAGAACCAGTTTGATTATGACATGTAGCAATGGCATTTGATACATTGTAAGTTGTCTTTTCTAGTTTGAAGTGGATTCGGAGGAAATTAGGCTGAACTTCATTTTCACTATTGAAAACAAAAAAGTAGTATCCATTACTCGGCACCCTGCACAGAACAAAGCAATATATTAGCAGGTGAAGGTTTGTGAAGGTTCTACCCTTGATTAGACTATTATATATTTGTGCCAGTAATTTGGTTAGTTAATGAGGTCTGCTACTACAGCTGGTTTAAACTGCATTACATTTACATGGGCCTATACTAGCGTTCCATAATGGACAACAAAAACAGCTTATAGTTGGAGACACAACATTTTACATTTGATGTGAAATCTAGCTGTGTGCTTATAAAATCAATGGTTATACTTAGAACTGAACAAATTGATTAAGTAAAATACTTTCTATGAATAGTCACTAATCATATTTAAATTCCTTAAATATAATTTATTTAAAGAATATTTTGCAAGAGGTATTGGCTTCGACATTTAATACATAAAGCCACCAAATGTTATTTAAAAAGGCTTAACAAATAATTACTGTTAACAATTTAATTGTAATATTCACTATTAAAAATTAAGTGCAATATCTCGAAACCATAACAGGAATCAAAGTTATCTATCTTCAGTGAAAAATTGGTCATATGATGAAAATGATCACACCTTCATTAAAAATACACTAATAGTTAAGGAAAAATTTATTTTTTTGTTAAAACACTACTTATGTCTGTCACTAGTACTGAAACATCACCTAGTCATATGATCCCTGTCTAGGGTGAGAGGTGCAACAAGTGAAGGTTGCACAATAATTCTTACATCCCACCACCAATTCATGTACAGCATGAAACCTATCTTTATCGTAATAGAATAAAATACAAAGCAAGTAAACTTGACACAACTCTAATTCATAAGTACACAATATTATTATGAAGATTGACTTCAGTAAACCATGAAACCAAAAGAAAAGAATTTGTTTGGTTTTTCACCAGATTTTTAAAGGAATTTTCACAAAGATTTGTTTGTGAATCCCTTTGGTCAAAGGAAGGAAAACATAGTTTACTGAAATTGATCTCCATATTATTGTACTGTACTTATATTATAATAAATTTGTGTTGTATGAAGTTGGATTGTTTTGTATTTCTACCAATACGTTATATACTAGTTCAGAAACTAGTACAAAAATGATAGTTTTCTTTAACTGTAGTTAAAATTTTAACTTTTAGAATAATTATAGGTTGTAAGTGAAATTTTACAGAATAGTATAATCCATCGACTATAATAGTAAAATAGTCATTTTGCATACGACTATTTTACAAGTAATATACAATTGTATGTAAATTTAGAAGCCTTTGCTAAGTAGCTAAGGCATTAGCTTGCTATGCAGCTGACCCGAATTCAATTCACATTTTACTGTGAACTTTTTATTCCCTGCCGTTCCTACGGTTCGGAAATCATTAAGGCTTTGATCCAAAAAGTCTTAAAAACAAAAATTGGGTCATCTTTGCCGGCGAGGGGAACTTTGTCTCCATACGTATCACTCCTTTCTATAATTCATATGATTAATCTACATAAATCCATTCATTGTAAATCTGCTCTTTTTAGTATAATGTAAGTTTATGATCATGCATATTTCTATCTACATACAAAGTGAAATGTTCATAACTTTTGTAATATATTGCATTTGCTCATTGCTTTGACTAACATATGACAGCTATCTATTAATTAGTCAATAATAAATTGGCCAAGGAAATGTTTATTTTATTAATAGTGATTAGTGTGCATTATAATAACAAGGCAATTGATAACTCGTATTAGTTTTGTTTGTAGTATCATTCAGTCCAGCCATGAATTAGATTATCTTGGTCATACTGAGTTCAAGGTCAAGCTAGACCTTGGTAGATTGTATGAAGTGATTATTATGTTCTTCAATTATTTGCATATCTAAAAATATATTAAAATTTGTAAAAATATGTAATATAATTTTTATTTATTTTGAAATGCTACATAACAGACAACATCCAATTACAATGCAGCATTAATTAAATTAAAAATAAAAATTCGGGTTCAATAGTGTTCATGCACAACAGTGTTAATAGTATATAAAACGAAATTAAACATGCTCCTACTGCGCAGGCCTGCAAGGCTAGATTAAAGCGCCACCTTGTGTCTCGAGCTTACTACTCTGTGGGTGAGTATCTTTCCAGTCGTTAGAGGCGAGCTTACTCTTGGCCCAGAGATTGATTCAGCTGTGTGAAGGGAGGGAAGATCATGATAGGTTAATTGCATAAATGCGTGGGTGAATGAGGTAAACAACCTGTATGTTTGAAAGAGGTATGAATGTGTTTTGCATGTCACAATGTTAAATTATTATAAATTATTATTATTATTATAAATTATTGACTCATTGTATATAACATTGTTGTTATCGATGCAATAAAGATATATTATTATTATTATTATTATAAGTCTTTTAAATAATGCAAATTGCATGCACTATATCATAGCATTGCTTAACAGGCAAACAGCAATAAATTAAAGTAACAACACAACAATTTAAGCTATAACAAAGGTAATATGACACCACACAGTGACATCCAACAATGACAATAATAATAGTAGTACCAACAAAAATATTAACAACAGAATAAATATTATATAAATACATTCAAACAGATGAAATAAATATGATTACTAACATATTATAGAAATTATTTAAACTATCAATAGCAATCATAAAATACAAAAATAGTAATTAACAATTTTAATAATAACAATGAGATAGAACTGTGAAAAATTACGCACTGGTTATATAATTCCTAATTGTGTATAATATTTAAGACCAATCTTCTAAACAAAGTAGGAGAATTACAAAAAATATCTAGATCATTAAATACGTTCTCATTTACATAATTTTTACATATTATTAACTGGTGAGTGCGAACCAAGAATCGTTCGAGAGAAGGGGGTAAGGAAAAACAAAAGACTCAGTGAATTTGTTTGAGGAACATTAATGTGCAGATAATAAAACATGGAGCATGCCACCTACCAGCCTTTGTAGATAAACCAACAATGCCACCTGACGACACTTAGATAGAGTCCAACTCGAAAATGTTCAACAATTCATCATAGGGAACAAGATATGTATAATGGCCAAATGCCTTAAAATCTAAATATCTCAAAAACTTCTTTTGTAAATTTTCAACAATATCTTATAGATAAGCAAAATAGATCCAAACAGATTAACAACTGATCCAAACTCCAACCTTGATTGTACTAAAGAGCAATATAGTAGTTTTATAGATGTTGTGTTATTTAAAAAATTACCTGAGTATATATAATTTTTATATAATATATCATAAATATAATATATAAAAATATAACAACATTAAATTTGAATATAATTATAAAGCAATGTGGTTAAGGTTTGATACTATTAATATTTTTTAACACATGTATGACGCATAATAACATAATGTTACTGCAGATCCCCATACTTTCTGCGTTTACATTTTCAATACATTAACTTTTTATTAGATTATTATTATTTTCTAATGACATTATTTGTATATAGTTATATTGTGTTTTATATATAGTTATATTTAACAATGAACACATTTTTCCAATTAAAGAACTAAATATTACGGATGAACATAGCAATCACTGAATTATGTACTCTAGAATACAGTATGTGTATTAAAATGTCACCCACACGTAACACTATAAAATATATGGAGCCTGCACGTGCTTACCACAAACATATTTTTTACGAAACTATATTACTACATTCATACAATGTAATATATGAAAGCAGGATCAGTTAAGTGAGTTTTAAAAAGTGATACAATCACACTAAAATATGTTAATATTTTCTATTGCTTTCCTATGTACAGATATTGAAATACAGTATATTGGTTCGATACAAATAGATCTTTAATAAACATCTTTTGGGCAGTGGATGTCCTAAAAATTGAAACCTCTTGAAGAATAAAAAAAGTTCTTTTCACAACTCATTAATTATGAAATGAGCAGGCTTAACCCGGTTAAAATGATGTTTAAAACCATACTGAAAATCACAATATCTGTAAAACTAGCCTTTTTAATATATTCCTTGAAGACAGCATATGTTTTTTTTTCATTTTGCAAATAATTATAAAACCAAAGTATTTATGTTAAATATTTAGACATTTTCAGAAAGAAATTTATCTATTATGAGAATATTATTTCTTGGCAAAAATAGGTTTACTATAGTATATTTTGTCTGCTTTAGAACAAATTAGAAAATAATGCCTGGGATTTGTAGGGTAATGCTTAAAATAACATAGCTGTGTCTGTGCATTTTAAATCAGCAACACAGTCAATTAGAGCTGAACTTCATAGTATTCGTCTAAAAATTGCTTTTAAGTAATTCTAGTTTTGTCAGGCATTTCCCTCTCTTATAAAATATAATATAATTATTTTCACCAACTTGCAGTTGTCTTGAGATTATTTACTTCTGTGGAAGGCTTGCCTTCTCAAGTTACTGTAGTTTGCTGGCTTTTTATCTCTCCTACAGCGGTAGTATACCATACATACTATGGTAAATACAACAACTTTCCTCACTTCATATGTTCTTTATTTTAGCAAGGCTTTAAAAAGTCTAAATTATAAGATTTTTGTGGATTATTTAATTATTTTTAAAAACATTAGCATTTTATTGCAATTACTTTTTTTTTTTTATCATTAATTGTACTAAATATAATGCATACCACTTAAAAATATTATTATACACTTGATAATAACTGTATTAAACTTGGTATATATGTTTGTATACATCTGAAAGGTTCAATAATGTGAAATTTTAAGAGAGAAAGAAGTTTTTGTTGCGACAGCTTAGAGTATTAATTTATGAGTTGTTCTGACAACTACACCTCTAACTATTAAAGATCTGGTAAACTTGTCAGGTGACACAGTTGCTTATGTGTACAGATTGAATATCTAGTATGAACGCCAGGCTACACATTATACACTGTGCGATCCTCAAGTTGGCATTTACAATCCCAGCAAACTTATTTGGCTTTTTGGTGAACAATCCAATCAATTAATATGCATTAAGTTATGATTATGTGCTCAAATAATCAAGCCATTTAAGACCTGCCTTACTGATTCTATTTATGCTAGTTAATCCCTCCATAAGAGAGCAAAGGGAGCAATTTGTAACTATGTGATCCATTGTTTGGATAGGCTTCCTGCGTTCTATGCGGAGGAATGTGGGACATTCAAGATCTTTTTGCATTCTGTAAGGATCCTCATGTCTCATTTCTGGAGTAGCTTTATTGCACAGCACCGAGAGCCAAGGAAGTGAAATTTCCATGAGAGTGCCACTAATAGCTCTCATGACCCTTCTAAGTTGGACATCAATCCAAGGGGGATGATATTGTTCACGACCACAGCAAATCTTTAAAGCTGTATGTACCCCTAAGTAGTTCTAAATGAGCAACGAATCTGGTAGCTGGACTGTAACGAATTTATGATATCCCAGATACAGCAGGAACCACACAAAATCAAAATAAAAAATATTCATGTTTAAAAATACATCAAACACAATGATTAAATACTAGTAAGGATCAGTAATATTTATCATATCTACTGTTATCAACGCAAACAGCAAAGCTTGTGCAGACTTTACAGGCATCTAATCACTTGTTCATATCTGGGTAGGGTACTGACAAAACAAATAATACGTGCAGTCTTACTCACTTGTAAGAAACTGTGTTGGGGCTGGATGCTCGTGCCAACATGGACTCAGGGCGATGAGCTTCACAGATGTGGTGGGGAGTGAGGGGCAGATTTAGAAGCAGTCCTTCACATTCTAAGAGACGCTCCTCACTGGACGAGAAAGATGACCAGAACTCACTGTTGGATTGGTCGTTGGGCGTAGTCTCGTTGATCTGACCATGGTGGTCTGCTTCTCCATCTGGTTTCAGGTCCATCTAAACAAATATGACAAGTTTAGTGTTAAAAAAATGTATGGTTTTTAGTGGGGAGAGATACCCAAATAAGACACAGATCTCCTTGCCTGCTTGGACGAACCCATTTTTGTTTTGTAGCCGCGTTAGCCAACCACCAGCTTAACGTAGCTTCTGAACCACGGTAGCAGCACAAGGGTAAAATCTGTTATGGACACACCGGGAATCGAACCTGGAACAGCTGCATGGCATGTCATTGCCTTACTCCCACTCCCTTTTTGTGTTAACCATGAAATTTTGTGCATGTTATTGTTGCTATAATTTCAGTTGTAGACTGACTAAAGCCTAGTCACCAGTAACAATTATTGTTTTACCCTCTCTGTAGATAAACAATTTTGAATTGACCCTCCCATTCACTTTACCACTTGACTAAATTTGTATTTCCTTATACCATTAACACTAGATGCAGTTTAAATACGTTTGCCTAATTTGTGCTTGAGCAAGAATAAAATCGACGGAGAGATATGTAACACTAGAATAATTAGCAATATTTCAGCCAGACTTTTGATAATTTCTTATTTAGTTTTCTAATAATTTTAGAAAAATTACCTGTGTTTAACATAATAAATTATGCTTTTCATACAGCACTCTAACTTAACTGAATAGCTACTTAAAAAATTGATGAATGATCTTTTCAATGCAGTATGTTGTTCATACATTGGCACTCTTTAACTTTCCTACTGAACATTTGTTTTTGCGAAAAAATCTCTTTTTATATACTTTCTGTATTATAGATACATATACATATATTTATAACCAAATAATGACTACATCATGATTTAAGGAAATGTGGTTACCACATTCAAACTCACAAAATTTGAGATGAAACAATACTAAGGTGCATTATTTTAATTAACCTGTTAACGAGTGAAGCAAAATGATCCCAAACGAGTACGGACGTCTTTGGACGTCTGTGCCCAAATGAGTATGGTCGTCTTTAGACGTCCCTAATATTTATTTTAAATTTCAGCTATAATTAAATGTCAATGTAAGTGTATGAACTTCCATATGATACCCGCATCCTATTGGCCACCAATGTGACTACAGCTGTACTTTAGTCAGCTGATAGATGACGCTTCAATGCCAGCTGTAGTGTTTCCCTCGCATTTTCGTTGCGCGCCAAATCTGTTTCTCCTTGTGTCTAACCTTATTGCGTTCTGCTATATTTACGTTTCGTTCATCTATAGTAGGCCTAATTACATTTGGTATTTTGCCAGTGTGATATTTTGTTTATTGTATTTTGTTACAAAGTAGTTGTATTTAGTTATTTTCAGCGTTGTACAGTAAAATAGGCCTGTATATTTTCTTTTCCGTGTTGTATTGTAAATATGTTAAAAAGTTTGTCAGTGTTGTACAGTAATTAGTTAATTTTATTCATCAGTGACTTATTTATTACAATGGACTCTAACAAGTGATATTTAGATCGAAGTGATGATGTTGCACGCCCGGTGAGTGGTGACAAACAGGCGCTCCGTCTGTCTGGCCGCCATTTCATGTGACCACTCCCAATGAGAGAGGGTGGAGCCAAAAGAAAACAACGGAAGAATTTTGTATGCACTCATACTACACGGAGGGCTTCACAGCGCAAAGACACGGCCTATGAGTGCTCCAAATGTGAAGTTGCACTTTGCATTTACCCATGTTTCGAACAATTTCACACAATTGAAAAATTTTAATTTTGCTAATTATAATCACAGTTTCCACCATTTTGATTTGTAAATATTACCATATTGTATCTTAAATTACTATTTTTAATAAAGTATAACAGTTTATTAATAATTTTAGAATTTTTTTTTCATACTCCCTGGGGTCACTCTAATGGTAAATGCTGCACTCACTAACAGTATGGAAATATGGACGTCTTAAGACGTCCACACTCCTCAACAGGTTAAATTAACATATTATAAATTATATTTGAAACCTGGATTGACACATAATATATAGATAGTAATTACAGTGTCTAATTATTTAATTAAATATTATTGTGGATCCTTCTAAATTTGTGCGCAGGAACATAGTAATTATTAATTTACGTCTTTTATTTTTCAGAAAAGAACATCTATTCAATGACTCTGCATATACATCTTCTAGTTAAGGACTCCTTTATTTTACTGGTTTGATCCTAAAACTGAATTACTATAAAATACAAATAAATAAATATACTGTAACTTACAATGTATCTGGCAAATGGCTGGCCACTATTAATTTAATTTACATTAAAATACTATTGTAAATTCTCTCTAAACATTTTTTACTTTTTAATAATAGGATTTTATAAATAATTTTCAGTTAAGATTTATTTGAGATTGTACTAAAAGATTTATTTTACTTGAAAATGTTAATATTTTAAAATGTATTACATAAGTAGTTTTAAATAAACTTAAAATTATGACTAGATGACACCTCTGCATTCTTTGCATACCGACGTCATCACTCAATTTGCTCCTATAACCTCGGCCAGTTGGTAGTTAGTTGAACTCGCTTTTTTTACTCCTTGGCCTTAGACCTCAGTCTGTGACTTTTGACTAGAAATATTAGTAGTTTATCAGTTTACTGTATCAAGTAAAATCATATTATGTAAATTCATTTAGCTCACTCACTGCACTTACGTTACTACCTATTTATAATGTAAACACTCAATATTATTACTTAGCCTATTTCAAAAGTTTGCATTTTGTTTGTATTTATTTAAAGCTGATTATTGATTAAGTATATATAACTCTATTAGATTACCATTAAAACTTTAAAGGCCAAAGGGGCGGAGCCCTACAGACGGACATGAACATTACTAAAACCATTCTTAAAACCTTCCTTGGCAAAAAAATACATAACTTCTTAAACTTTCATGGCAGTCGGATGAATAGTGTAATAAAACATAAAGGGTAACCAGGGACACTGATAGACTTGCATTTGTTTATATGTACTGGCTCCAAAAATTATTGATACCCTTCGGAGACAGTATATATAAATGTATCTCTACCTCTGATATATGTAGATGAAACAAAACTTACTTTGAATACAATCAAACTGACTGTTCCTATCATTAAGAAAGACCTATAACCACCTGAACGTTATAAACAACATTATCTTTGAACAGCTCTTACTTTATGCTAATTTAAATATGTCCGTTTTATTCCTATGGCCAAAAATGTACTTTGAGGCCTTCCCATACACTTCATGGTGAAAATACCTTTATACAACTATTCTATAAATATGGTCAATTTTGTTTGTTATTAGATGTAAAAAAAATTGTTAAAATTTGTTAATAAATAAGAGAAGAATTATGTTAACAAAAAACAGCTTCACTTGTTATAAGTACAATTTTTTATAGCAAATGTTACGCTCATCAGTGTAAAATAACTATAAAATAATGTGTACATGTAAAATCAAACTGTTGTATTATATCTTTAACTAGAAATAAACTTGATTTATATTTTCCAAAAACTCTACTTTTCAAATTTTGTAAAAACTATGTGTAACTTGCGTAAAATGTAATTTGCAGTGTTTTACATAATAATATGCTAAACAGACTACCATTATATTGAATTATTATTGCCAGACACAGGATTAAAATAAGTTATTTTCCACAATACCTCCTCTGCTGCATGGTCAGCTTCCTCATCATGTTGGGTTAAGTGAATGGTTGTTTCTTTGTTTGCTTGAATTTGTCTTTTCTTTCTTTTCTTATTTTTGAGATCTTTTTTAATATTTAAAGTAAGTGTTTCTGTGGATGGTTTAGAGGTATTCTCATTTACTTCTTCCTTTCTTTCAGGAGTTGAAGTTCCTGATTTACTGTCTAAATTGATTCCTTTTCCTTCCTCTAAGATTTTTTTATTAAGTTGTTCGAGCATTGCTTTCCCTTTTGGGCCCATTTGTTTCAGTTGCTGTAGTATCCCATCATATACTTCTCCTGAGGTTTTTACTTTCGGTGCTATTGGTTCTGTCTCAGTTGGAATGTTGACGATTTTCGGATTTAACTTGTACTCGTCCTTATCCCTTGATTTCTTTGGGTTAATCTCTTGCTCAGCAAAGTTTAAGTGGACTTGTCCGTTCTTGTTGCCCCCCTTCCAGTAATTCCCTAACAGCTGTTCAGCAGCACTGTGGTTCAATGTCTTGTGGTGATGGTGGTTACCGGAGATATCATTGTGGTCCGAGTTCTTCCCCTCTATTATCACACCCTCACGTACTGTCTTCATGTTTGAGGGCTTGTTGGAAATGTCATAATCAGCTGATGTGTTATTGTTTTCATCACCATCAAAGATCTCATCAAGCTCCTCTGAAGAATCGTCTCCAATGTAAGCACATTGCTTCAAGTGTCTGTGTCCTTTGATCATTATCAAACTTGCACCTGGCCATCTACACATAGACAAAACAATATAATTACAATCGTTATAATCCAAAGTACTGAAATTGGCAAAGAATGCATCTCATCTTTAAAATTTAATTATATGTAATAGGTCAGTTGGTGTAAAATCTAAATTTGGATTTAATAAAAAGAAAACAATATTTACGTAAGCCTGAAAGTAAGTCAATTAAATTCAGAAAGTAGGTAAGCAACATTTTGTCAGTGAACGATTCAACATGAAGTTTCAGAGAGAAGTATTTTACGCTATAATGTCTTGTGTTGATTTGAACCAACATATGTTTTGAATTTTATATTAACAATGAATATTGCTAGAACAAATTCATCCTTTCAAATCCTTGATAAATAAGAATAAATGATGAAATAAGTGTTTTTGTACCATCACTGTAGGGAGCTAATGCATATATTTATTCATTAGTAATATCATTGACTATAAAAACAGATAAACTGTTCAAGCAAATTCATTTTCTATCGACTATAAAAACAGATAAACTGTTCAAGCAAATTCATTTTCTATAGACACATGCACATGCTGCTATATCTAATGGTGATTGGTTTCAAATAAAAGCTCCCAGACATCTGACAAAAGTGCACTGACCAATCTGTCTTCCCAGGCATGTTCAGTGCTACTATTAGCTTAGCCATCAGTACTTCAGTATGTGCTGGGGAGAGGGAGACCACTGAGGCTACCTGTGAACACTGGACATGTTCTAATTTCACCAAACACAACAATAAATGGCTTCACAGGAGCCGTCTGAGCTTCTTGTTTCTATAGTTCAAGGATAATATACAATACTTAAATATTATTGTTGTGGTTAAAATATGAAAATGAACTTTTGAAACACAAATTTTCAAAACTTGAACCGATACTTATTGTAAAACAATTATGCCTATGTTCTGACAAATATCTTAAATAAGTTTGGTATTTTCAAAATTAAGTAACAATTACTAGTTTATTCATACCTGGCACACGTAGATACTTTCACTGTGGAACCCTTGAGCAAGTAGAAACCCCAATATTCTTTCATGTCATCTTCTAGCACTAAATGTCGTATCATAGATACTTTCACTGTGTCTGGCCTTAGCTCAGGCTCCTCTCCCAGAAGAAATGCATTAAATGTTGCATTGGACCATATCACTTGCCTCTAAAACAACCAACATTACATGTTATGTAATAGTCTTTAGACGCTGGTACTGCATTTTTGTTTGTTGTATAAACATTCCAAGGTCTGTCCTTAAGTAAAATAGAAATGCTCATTATAATATACATTGTCTTGAATAGCAATGTTGGTCTGTTCTTATCTGTCTGTTACTAAAGCGGTAAAATTATAAATAGTAATCAGCTTCAAGAAAGATTTAACTACTGCAGTGAAAATGCCTTATTATAATTTTTATTTTTTTAAACTATGTTTTAAGTGATATATGAGTTTTCAAAAGAGCAAAACAGTATCAAAAATGTTGTACACAACAGCTAAAATTTAAGATTTATATATAAATATTATATAAATCATAATACTGTATATTTTGTGTGAAAACTCAGCAAGTTTTTACTGTCTATATATTTTTTCTAACTGAATCATTCAATTGTAATTATCTCAACTTTTTCATATGTAATACCCTTGAATATATACACTTACAATAGTTATCTTATCTAATAGGAATATTTGTGCCTGCAGTTGTGTTAGTTAGCGAGGTCTGCTAACACAGCTAGTTTAAACTGCATTACATATATATGGGACTACACTAGCGCTCCACAATGGACAACAAAACAGCTGATAATATGAGACACAAAATTTAACATTGGATGGATATAAAATCAATATTAATACCTTAGAAGTTTATTTTTGCTTCCATGCTTAATTGTAATACTTAATATATAATTAGTTTAGCAAGTCTTTCCATGTTCTCGTCATCATCATTAAGTACATGACACTGACTTCATTCAGTTACAGAAATTCAAATTTTTTCTCCTCTATAACTCTTTCTTATACGCTTTTCTAGTTCGCCCATGGCCTTGAGGGTTCTGAAGTTACCGCAAGATAGTGCATCAAGCAACGTTGAGTATAACTGTTCCTTGGATGAGTAACTGCTAAGTGATCCCGTCCTTGCACACAGCCCAATGCTCTGTCACTGGTAGTGTTTCAAAATTCACCTTTAAGCATTGGTTCCTAGATTTAATGTTGAAGACAGCTTCTTAGCCCTAACTCCACCAGATAAAATAAGACCTCTTTAACTTTTTTTAAACTCTCTCAAAATAAAATCCTATACACTCTCACTCCATTTGTTCCCTGAACTCATATCTTCTTCTTCGTCTTTTTATATGCCTCTTGACTACTAATCTTATTTTTAAAAAGTTTTAAAGTACATTTAGCAATTATTTCCCTAAATTAGCTCCTTCATTCATTTAACCAATATCTCGTTGTCATCATCTATTCCTCAGAAATTTCATTTCCCTTATCTGAAATGTAATCATTTATTTGATGACTCACATAACAGATCCATACATCAATATTGGCATATAATTAAAACATTCCACATATGGTTTCTGTATTATTCTTTGGAATATCTACATTACTCGCCAAGTCTTAAACTAGTTTTTAAAAGTTTCCAACTTGTCTTTCTTATTTACATATATCTTTTTTTTCTTTCCGACTACTTTATCTTACAAACTACTACCAAGATATTTAAGTGCTCTTTCTGTCGCTATCTCTCTCGTCTTAAACAAAGTAATGTTTCAACACCTATACCTTGTTATAATAATGTACCAAGTTTTGTTACATTAATCCTCATTCTACAATTAATTTTATTTCCTGCACCCATGCTTCCAGCTGATATCTCTTCAGGATTTTTCAACCAAATCATTAGATTAATTTTTCTTCTCCAGTTTTCTTTCCTTCATGGGAAAAGATGGCCCTTAAATTTTTTTTATAATTGCAATGATTTTTTACAGGGACAATGGTTTTGGTATTTTTATAAGCCAATAAAAAATGTTCAGAATGGTTCGTCTTTGTAATAATGCACTAAATACTAAATAGTAGAGAGACAGGTGAAATGCAAGTTAGAAAACATACGAAAAAACTGTATGTATATGTACTTCCGGCCTTTAGAGTATTTTAAGAAAAGTAATAAGGCTCTTCATGAAATCCTGGTGAGAAACTAAAGTAAAGTCGAAGTTGAAGGAGAATAGTCTGATATATATGAAGTTGTAATGAGAGTTGGATGTATATACTCAAAGTTGAAGCAAGAGGACAGATTATCACCGCTGCTACTCAACATAGCACTAGAAAGTGCCCTACAAAAGGTAAGATAAAAAATGTAGGATTGAAAGTTTTAAAAGGATTGAAGTAAATACAATAAACGTCAGTGGCGTAGCGACAGAGGAGCGAGTGGAGCGGCGGCTCCAGAGCGGGCGGCAGGGTGGGCGTCGTGAGGGGCGGGAAGTTCCAGAAGCCAGAAACGCTAATTTTAGAACAAGACTACACAGAGTGGCGCGTGGGAAGCATCCCTCCCACTCCCCACCACCCTCGACGCGCATCGCGCATTGTTTTCGTCACTCTTCACTCTTTCAGTCATTTCAGTCTAGTTTAGTGACCTGAGCTGAGACAGTGAAGTGTCTGTGCATACCCACCGAGTCATTGTCTTACTTTTGTTTCTATTTGATTTGCAAAGTACTGATTTTTAAATACGTTTATGTTAACTATTAATATATTGATCTTCATATTGTAGGTTAGTGTATGTGTTAAGAATTATCGTGACAATCTTTAGTACATAATGTCCAAAAAACTAAGTGGTGCAGAGTATCGGAAACGAAAAAAAGAGAAGGAGGATACAGAAAATCAAGAACTTAAGAAAGTAAAGAAGTTATCTTCATACTTTTCGAGGGAACCTGCAGTTTTTCAAGGACCCAGTTGCAGCTCACAAGAACCTACAAGCGTTGAGGAGTTGAAGCAAACAACTGTACCTGAACACGCAGACCCAGGTATTCTTTTGACCCATTCTGATATTGTTCTAGAGCCTGAAAACATAATAGAAGAGTTGGGCGAAAATTCAGAAAAACAGATTAATGAAGCTATTATAAGTTCTTCTGACAAGGGTAATTTTAAAGGTGATCTTACAGCTGAACAAAAACGATTAATAATTAAATTAGGCCCTCACCAACCTAAAGGGCAGTTCCCAAGAGAAAAAGATGGCAGAAATAAAAATAGAGGGTTTGATGAGAAGTGGTATTTTCAAAAGAACAAAGAAAACCAGTTGACCATAAAACGTAATTGGTTATGCTACTCAAAAATTCTCAATGTTTGCTATTGCCAGCCATGCTGGCTTTTCAATATGACATGTAGTGATGTGGGGTTTTCGAAAGGTACGTCTGATTGGGCACATTTAGGACGAAACATTAAAGATCATGAAGAAAATTCGCAAAGTCATGCAATTGCATGTGAAATATATTACCGCTGGTAGTTAGGCGTAACGGTTGATAGTGAGAGTCTGGAAGAGATTAAAAAAGCCACTGATTACTGGAGACAAGTTTTAAGGCGAGTTGTAGACGTCATTATTACATTAGCTACAAATGACTTACCACTGAGAGAACATAGATTAACTGATGATGCAACGAAGTCGAAAGGAAATTTCCTCGAGATAGTACATATGCTAGCAAGATATGACCAGGTCCTAGCAGATTTAATTAAGCTACCCAAACGTACCGTTAAATACCTTAGCCCTCAAATTCAAAATGAGCTGATCAACCTAATTTCCAACGAGATAAAAAAATAAATAAAGGAAGAAATGAAGAAAAGCCCTTATGTGACTATTATCTTTGATACAACTCAAGATATAGCAAAAATAGATCAATTGAGCACAGTGTTTCGTTATGTAAAGATAAAAACTGACGATGATGAAAGGCCAGTACAACTAGTTATAGAAGAAGCGTTCGGTGGCTTTATGGAAGTAGAAAGCCAGAAATCAGAGTACTTAGTAAATATTGTATTAAATATTATAGAAGAATACTCAGATATATCTAAAGTTCGAGGGCAAGGCTAAGATGGAGCCGCTAATATGAGTGGTATTTATTCAGGCCTTCAAGCAAGAATAAAAAGTAAAAATCCTGCAGCTAAGTATATTCACTGTTGTGCTCATGCTTGAACCTGGTAATTCAAGACTCAGTAACAAATATTTATGAAATCAGGAATTTCTTTGACAACGTTCAAAGTCTATTTGTATTTTTTAAAGCCATATCACGATGGTCATTGTTGACCAAATCGACTATGTTGGAAAAAACCTTGAAGAAAGAATGTCCAACAAGGTGGAGCTCAAGAAACCAAGCCGTCGACGCCCTTCGTTGCGGTTATTTTGACATAATGAAAGTACTGACTTTCCTAACGTTAGAAGGTAAAGACCAAGAAGAACAACGCCAAGCTAAATCACTTTTAAAATATTTTGAGCAGTTTCCGACAGTCATTTTGATTGTAATGGAAAGTGTGCTGCTTGAAACTATGGACATAATTTCCAAAAAACTTCAAAGTACCGAAGAAGACTTGGAGCACGCAACAAAAATGCTCTTGAATCTTAAAACAAAAATCACCAAACTTAGAATTGAGTGGCAAATAGTTAAAGACGATGCAACTAAACTTTGCTTAAAATGGAAAGTTGTACCACGTTTCACTGAATCAAGAACAAAAAAGAAGAAAAGAATGTTTGATGAAGTGCAAGTTGATGACCCCATTATAGACAAGGAGAAACGTTTCCGGGTTGAGGTGTTCAACCGTAGCCTCGACATAATCACAATACAGCTGACAGAGCGTTTTGAGGCTGTTACTCACATCACCACGAGTTTCCAGTGTCTGAAGCCTTCTTTTTTAGTTGATGCAAGTGACGAGGAAATCTTAGAATCAAGCAAAATCTTGGTACTTAACTACGTAGATGATGTCTCTCCTAACCTAGGTCTACAGCTTGTAAGGCTAAAAACTTGTTTTTCAAGTCACATAAAAAAACTCAAAAGTATAAAGGAACTTGCTGATACTTTGATAGTGCTTGCTCAAGTTGGTTCCAGCTTTCCAGATGTTGTGAATGCTTGTTTAATTTTTTTGACATTACCTGTTACAACCGCAAGTGCAGAGAGATCATTTTCAAAACTAAAACTGATAAAGAACTATCTTCGCAGCACCATGTCTCAAGAGCGTCTGAGTTCCTTAGCAACCATCTCCATAGAACGCAGCAGAGCCAAGAACATAGACTTAGACGACGCAGTAACAGAGTTTGCAAGTGTTAAGTCACGAAAGAAGATAAGCTAAGCCAGCAAGATGTGAATTATTTTTGTAACTATGTTCATGTTTTACATGTACTGAACTTAAAAATAACAAGTCTGTCTAACCATCTTATTGTTATGCTGTGTTAGTAGAGATAATATAAATATAATACAAGTTTATTAAAATATGGAACATGTTTTTATTTTTATCCCGAATCCAATACAATTTATATTTAAATTCTCTTGTTATAAATTCAAACTAGGTTTCTTACTAGGAATGAAACTTTGTAAAGAATGTAATCTATCAGTAATTAGCATACATTTTATATGGTCAGAGGGATCAACCGTTTTTACCGTGGTAGAGTGAGGTGTGGGTGTCGGTTACCGATTGATGATAGTGTTCGAGGGGGGGGAGGGTGGCGCCAGCAGTTGAGTCGCTCCATGGCGCCAAAATCCTCGCTACGCCACTGATAAACGTATTAGCATTTGCGGGTGATGTAACTCTCTTAGCAGAAACCAAAGAAGACTTTAAAGAATTAACAAGAAATTCCATCCAGGAGACTGAAAGCATGGGACTAAGAATAAATGACCAAGAAACTAAGCATATGCATTTTGAAAGAGGAGACCGCCCGCAAACAGAAGTAAATATAGAAGGACTTTAAAGAAGTAGACCAGTTTAAATATCTGGAAATCCTAATATCTAATAACAAATGTAAGGAACCTGAAATAAACAAGAGAATAAACCTAGTCAGCAGGTGCATGTCTACTCTAAAGTATTATCACACCAAACAAAAATATGAATCTGCCATACAATAATATAATCAGTACTTCAGTATGGTGCAGAAACATGGGTACTAAATAAAAAAGAAGAAAAGAAACTCAGAAGAAAAGAAAAGAAAGTGTTTGAGAATGGAGTACTGAGAAGTACTGTTAGAGAATGCTTAGGTCTACTTGAGAAAGGAAAGTGGAGAAGTAAACATAACCAAGAGATAAGAGGAGATATATATGATAACTTTTATGCGTAATAGCACACATCAAATCAAGAAGATTAAGATGGGCTGGACACGTATGGTGCAGAGACTTAAGAACATAACCACTGAGAAAAGCAGGGTTGGGAAGACTGGAAGAAGGTAGACCAAAGCGAAGATAGTGGGATGATTTTAGACTGATGTTGCAGAACTTGGGGTCGGAACTAAGGAGGCAGCAGACAGAGGAAGGTAGAGAGCACTGTTCTACTTATAGCTAAATGTTCTACTTCCACAGATATGTCCCTTATACTCTAATACTTGACAAATAAAAGAATTGGGCTAACTTAGTTTAGCTTATTGTTTTCTTCTTGTCCTAAGCAATTTGAAACAATTAGCCAGTCCTGAGAAAGCAAGACGGGGATATTTCACCCTTTTAAAAAGTAACTTTAGTTACAGAATAACAGTATGAGGCATCTCCTCCAAAGCTAATTTGCAACGAGTGCTAACTACAGAAAAAGGCAGTATGTATTTTAGCAGGACTAGGACCTCAAGAATCATGTAGAGATGCCTTCACTTAACTTATAATCCTAACTGCTGTAGCCATTCGCATCCTAGAAATAATCATTTACACAAACCAACAACTGACAAGGGAAGCGACCTGCAAACTTACAATACAAGATGAGCAGAAAACTACACACCTACCACTCAACCCTGTTTTAAAAACAGCCCACATATGGAGGTGCTAAATTCATAAACAACCTACCCCACGAAATCAAGACTCATACTAATGATCAAAAGACTCTCAAAAAAATTCTAATCTACTGGCTAGTAAAATGTCTCTTCTACTCCATCGATGAATACCTGAACTTGAAGACAAATGACCTTTCTTTATCACAATTCTAACTAACTTAAATATGACTCTAAAAAGACCATGTATTGTAATGACATAGTTCTAATCTCAAAGAGTATGAATAAAGCTTATTGCCTATTTGAGTACTTACCACCAAGAGGCTTAGAATGGTTACTAAATTGGCATGCTTTTATTGCATTACATATTTCCTAGTAGCAGAGATCAAAGCCTGTGCTAGTAGCAACTCTTCATGAATCTCAACTTATCTTGTGTAAACACATATTATATTGTTTATAGTTAAAAGACATCTGAATTGATGAAGTCATTACCTGGCACCAAGTTGTGGATACCTTCTTGTCCATGAGCCTGACGTCAGACATGCCGACAGGATATGCTTGTTGGATGTAAACATTGTAACGCATGTATAAGGGGATGCTGAGGAGCAGTCCCGGCACTAAGATACTAAGAACACATAATCTTGCCACACGTAGTGGCCCATAGAGTGAGCTGCGCTTAGCCTTTTGTGCCTCTGCAACACAATAAACACCTGTTAAGTTACTTCACAAGTGTAACTTGTAAAATGTTGTGAAAATTACCTGTATTAGCTGGAATATATCAGATTTAAAAAAAAGTATATCATAAATATCAAAGGTCTCTAAAACAAACAAAAAATGTGCTTTGCACACTTCTTCTCTTTGAAGTGCTTTGCTCTTTACTTCTCTAGTAATCAATATAACATTCCCCCTTCTTAAAGACAACTGAGCTCTCTTTACAACAACTGATTGTCTTTTATATATGCACTATATAAAAATGAAAATATGAAGGATGACCTTTCTGTTGGATTCAAAAAGAAATGTACTCGAGTTTGAACCACTGTTACAAAATAAATACCCATCCGATTCCGTTGTGTTGTACACCAAAATTTATCTTATTAAATTCTACAAGCTTATTAAATTTCATACTCTTATTAAATTTCAAATAGCTTATATGTTTTTTTAAAGGCTTTAAGAATTTTTTATAGAAGGTAGAATAAAAAAACACGAAATTTTAGCATTTTTGGAGTAAAGCTCAACTTTAAAAATTTCTAAAACAAAAAGTACTAAAGATAAGTCAGTGAAACTTTAGCCGCATGTGAAGAAGGTTTTTTATAGTCTGTCCAAATTCTAGAATTTTTACTCTTTTATGAAATTTTCTGTTGTAATAGTTGTAAACCCTTGCAAACTTAAAAATTGCTGATCATACAAATTTCCAAAACGGTTTTTGCGATTTTATATCACATGATATTTCAACAAACATTGATGTGCTGTAACTCGCACGAATGGCCGAGTCACCGAACGCGGTGTTACCACTTCATGCAGCTGGACTTCCACCCCGTATTAGGGGACTTATTAGTTATGAATGACAGGTATACATGTTACAGCTAAAGGCTTATGAATCACTCACAGTTACTATAAATGTGATAAGTACTTACTTACTTACTCTTACTCCCAGGGCCATCTATATCGCAGGTGATATTTAGCCGCACCAACAAAGCCTCTCCAGATTGACCTGTCCTCTGCATTCTCTTCCATGGCTCCAACTCGCTGTATATCTAGCCTAACCTGGTCCCACCATCTTTGTTTTGGCCTCCCACGAGGTCGCCTTCTCTCAGGGTTATTTTTGCTAACTTTCTTTAGTTGGGACTCTTCTCTCCTTCTCAACACATGCCCAGCCCACCTTAGTCTTCTACTTTTGACCTCACTCACAATGTCTGCGTCGTTATACAGGTCTCTAATCTCCCTGTTATGTTTCCTTCTCCACTCCCCTTGGTCATATGTGGGCCCATATATCTTTCTCAAGACTTTGTTTTCGAAGACAATTAGTTTTTTTTTCTTCTTTCTTATTTAGTATCCACGTTTCAGATCCATAGAGCAAAACTGGGATGACTATTGATTTGTACAACCTAATTTTTGTTTTGTGTGACAATGACTTGGAAGATAGTAATCTATTGCATCTAATCTATTGCTGAATTTATTCTTTGCTGTATCTCAATTTCTTCTGCGTTTTTATTTGAAATTGTGACTCCGAGGTATTTGAATTCCGGTACTTGTTCGAATTCATGACCATCAACTCGTAGGGGGGTCTTGGGTGTAATTTTGGTCTCTTGTAAAGTGCATGAAGTTGGTTTTTGGATCGTTTGTCTTCAGCCCTATTTTTTCTGCTTCTGTTATGAAGATCTTGGTCAGCGTAGTTAGATCCTCTAGCTTTTCTGCCATTATAGCTACGTCATCTGCAAATGCTAGAATGTTCAGTTTTCCTCCGACTTTAACTCCCAGGTTCATTTCTTTTGTCTTCTGAAGGGCCTCCTCTAGAGCAATGTTGAATAATATTGGGGAAAGGCCATCCCCCTGTCTGACTCCTGAGTTTACTTTGTGATAAGTACATCCTGCAAATTACCAATATAATGGGTAGCTCTTAATTTCACGTTACATTCAGCTTGTTATATGTGAAATTTACAAAATTGTAAATTCTGTAAATAAGTTATTTTTTAATTTGACAATATTTTTAGAGCTATAAACCTGTCGTTGGAGGTCCAAAGCCCTCATGACAAAAGGTGATTAAAAAAATGGTTTAAATTTAGATAGAAAACATGGTTGATTAACAGTTCAATACTTCCACAGTAATAAACCTTTTGTGCACAATTTAAATACTTCCAGGCGCACGATTCGGCAACACCGAAATCTCAGTTGAAACTAGTTTTGAAGTGCTGCGCGAGGGGATTTGCTTACACATGAGCGGACATCGATGTCTGTTGAATTATCATGTGGTATAAAATGTAAGCTTTTTTTATCGCACTTACCGTATAATAAGCTTACTTAATTTTTCAATCCGGTATTTTTTAACCATTTTGGAAGTTTGTATGATCAGCCATTATTAAAATTGCAAGGGTTTACAAAAATTACAATAGAACATTTTTCAAAAGAGTAAAAATTCTAGAATCTAAACAGACTACAAAAAACAACCTTTTTCACAGGTTGTCAAAGTTTCACTGACTTATCTTTAGTACTTTTTGTTTTAGAAATTTTTAAAGTTGAGCTTTACTGCAAAAGTACTAAAATGTCGTGTTTTTTTTATTCTACCTGCTATAAAAATTGTTAAAGCCTTTAAAAACATGTAAGTTATATGAAGTTACGTAGAATTAAATAAGCTAAATTTTGGTGTACAACACAACGAAATCGGATGAGTATTTATTTTCTAGCAGAGGTTCAAACTCGAGTACATTGCTTTTTTAATCCGATAGTATGCCTCAAATGATAAATATAGAACCAAACTTTCTCCTACATTATAATTCAAATGTAGACCAAACGTTCGTTTTAATAGTGCTCTCTACATATTGAAATCCAGAGTTAACATTGTAGGTAAGTAATAATGGCAGAAGAAACAAATTTTCAAGATCCACCCTTCAGTTATGTTCGTTTTAATGTAAGAAAGCTTCTTTCTATAACTCGCATCGATTAGAAACATAACGTTATAATGATTCGAATGTTGGAAATATTTTACACCATTTGATACCAATATGACAAAAAACCAATATAATAAACATGTTCTGCTACGTTCTACTTGTAGCACACTTATTATAGTATAAGTTTAAAAAAATTTATTAATATGAATCAGCTGTTGCAGACAATTGACTGTTGATCTTTTCAAGAAATTTATTTGGTTTGCTGCTGATGCTGTTATTGCTGACTATGACATTCTTAAATATATAAAGTAAAAAATATTAATCCCAACCAGGAATTAAAAATAAATCAAAATTCTAGATATGTTAAGTCATAACTGTCTGCATTATTTGTTATAATCTAAAAGTAAGTGGGGGTTGAGACTCTGAGATGAGAATATAAAGAAATGAATACCAGAAATTCTTCAATTAATTTTGTCTCTAATGGAGTGCAACAAAAGAAGGAAAATTGTTATTTCAAATGTTTACATTGTACTGAGGACTTGAAAATAGGTAGATAAATCACTAAAACTATTACCATTTTTACCAAAACTACATGAAATGGATTGAGTCTTAGTGTATATTCTGTAATCCTCCACTATCTGGCTATCGCCATAGACCTTCCATGTAAAACCACCATTAACTTATAGCAGATGAAGCGGATACCGTATACAAAGTAATCATAAATGTAACTTATTACAGAATTATTGAATCATCTAAAATTCCAAAACGATATAAAAATAAGACAGAAAATAAGTCTGTATATACTTGGATGTAACTTTATTAAACTAAACATTATATTTTTCATAGTTTGGCTGTTATGTAATATATCTATTACAACATTACAACTTTGTCAAACTAAGTTTCATTATGTTTATAAGACACTCTCGGAGTTTATTAACGATCGAGATTGTGATTTCCTGTTTATTGTTTCTTATATAAATATTTGAATAACAAGAATAACCAATCCAAATATGAATTTTTCCATTGTTTAAAATGATTTAAATTTTAAAATGTACAAATGTGCTATAGAGGATACCAATTATTGTATATCATACCATATAAAACAAACTTTATCAATTTCTCAATTTCATATATCTTATAGTTTTTGTCAGCTACCATTATATTTGTTTAATTTAAAATTGTGTAAAAGCTGAGTTTTATACTTGGACAAAAAGTCATTACATTATAATAAAAATTAAAAATAAATAAATAAATAGCAAATTATCTCCTGTTACAAATCTAAATCCAATCCATCAGGCCATTTAAGACTTGCCTCAATAATTCTACTTATGCTAGCTAATCCCTCCGTAAAGCAGCGCAAAGGGCAGTCTAAAACTATGTGATCCATTGTTTGAGTACACTCCCCGCAATCACATGACTGGAATCCACATTTATATTTCCAGTAGTTACATCTGCCCACTCCAGTTTGGAACCGATTCAATAATTTCCACTCCCTGCGAGGGAGGTTAATACCACGTATTGACGGATCGTAATAAGGAACTTATTTCATCCATCAAAACTGTTCCACGCTATGGCCCATCTAGTATTGGGCGAGAAATGTGATCTGCTCAACTGGAAAGCAATACGTAGTAGATCTGGGTTTCAAGACTTTAAGGGACCGTCCTGACATGGGAGATCCTGGGTAATGGGGAGGTGCGGCGCATTCAAGATCTTATTGAATTCTTTACGTAGTGACTCCTGACGTTTTATTTCTGGAGGAGCTATATTGCACACCACCGGGAGCCAAAGTAATGGAGTTGACATGAGATTGCCACTAATAGCTCTCATGGCTCTATTAAGTTGGGCATCAATAAGTTTTGTATGTGCGTTATTTAGCCATAAGGGAGCACTGTATTCAGCAGCTGAATAGACCACTGACAAAGCAGTTGTACTCAGGACGTGTGTGTTGGCTTCCCAAGTTGTTCTAGCTATATGATGAAGTACATTTGCCCTGGTTTTAATTATAGCTGCTGTTTTTTTGAAGATGTCTTTTAAACGTCAATAACGTTACTCCCAGGTACTGTGGATGATCTTTTTGGTGGAGTTTTACACCATTTAGAAAGATGTTTAGTTTTCGATTAGCTAGTTGATTACTTAGGTGGAAGTAGGCTATATCGTTTTTTGATAGGTTAGGATTCAGCTTCCAGGTTCTAAAAGATTCTTCGAGGGTTGCAAGATCATTTGTGAGTGTTTCTTCAGTACCTGTGAAGTCCTTGATAAGCTAAAGCAATATCTAATATTCTATGTTGCAATGTGTTGGGGGGATGATGTTGTTCGCGTCCACAGCAAATCTTTAAAGCTGTACGTATCCTCTGGGTAGTTCTAAACGAGCAACAAACCGTCACAAATTGTGATCTCCCAGCTATGGCAGCTAGCACACAAAAATCTCAAATTCATTATTTCATTAAATGAATGCTATCTGTTTTGTTTTGGGTACAGTATGATGTTTGTAAACAAATCTCTGCTATGGTTGGAACCAGACCAAAACCAGTCAAGTTCAGGAAAAGCTTTTGAATTATACATGAAATCATAAATTGAAATCCTTGAACAGCTGCCAAAACTACTTCTAAAGAGTCCTATTATGGAGCAGGTTTATGAAATGTCAAATGATGTTGAGTAGAGAAAGAAATTTGTTTGATAGTAAGATAAATAGTTTTGAATGATCATTTGAAATAAACTGTACAAATCTTAAAGCATATATAATATCTTCAACCTCAAACATGTAATTTATTTATTCATGTTAAAAGATTGCACTACTAATACTATTACAAAAATAGTTCACCCACTCTACTGTCAAATACATGATGGATGAGCTCTCAGACAGATTGCAACAAGCTAAAAATTATTGTATTCATTTTACTTTCAATATTAGGCAAAGAGATTATGTAACACCCTATTTTAACGCCTTATCTATCCTAAAATTGAATCAGCTTTGTCAGTTCCATATACTTTCTACTTTGCATTTTGTTCTTCTTAATGATTCTCCTGCCTGTCTGTTTGAGCATTTTAGAAGTAAGTGCTTGGAACACGCGGCACGAATCTTCATTGTTGTCAATGCCCTCTCATATATCTTCAGTATACAACAAATCCTTTACCGTAACTGCTTGCCGACTATGGAACAGTCTACCTGATCATACCAGAGGCATCAAACAGTGCGCTCAGTTTCAAGCTAAGGTAATGGGGATCACTTTTTGCCTTACAGACTGACGGCATCGCTGAGTATTATCAACTAAGGGTGCGGTATGCAAGATGATGTATGTTTGGACTTAATTTAATAACTGTTGTTATTTTTTGAGGTTTGAATGTAATATATACTTTCTGAAATAACATTATGTTTATATGTATTATTACTTCATTATTATTATTTCCAATGGTTTAATTCCATTATCATTCATGGTTATTCATTATTATTATTTTGGGTATTATTTAATTTTTACCATATAATTTATTATTGTAATTTTTCTACTCTTCCTTTTACATAATTTATTTTATTTTACTTCTTACTATAAAATATTTTCCAGACTATAAAAAATTAAATAAAAAAATTATATGGTATTTTCATTTACCAATTGAAGTAGTTCTTGTCAATTAACTATTTGTACAGTCATAATATAAAACATTTAATAATAATGACTATGTAAATATAATATAATGATTTGTAAATATAAAAAAAATACAATAAAGGCATTATTCATTTAATTTCATACTCACACATATACATTATAGGTAACATCAGTTATTAGAGTATTGTTTTTTATAAGAATGTATTTTATCTACTCACAATTAATTAATTGTAAAGTTTTAAGGTTAGGTGGTCAGCGTTTTTTTTACGGTTTATGGTGAGGCACAGGGTTTTCATTGAAGAAACAACTATTAAACCCTTAGTACATTTAGTTCTGAAATGGCTCACAAGGTTCAATCTCAGTCAAATAAATTCCTACAAGAATCAGCAGACAACTTGTGGTTGTTCTTTTGGCTATTAATAAATGACATTTCCCAAGGAAATGTTGATCTTAAAAGCTTCTATACCTGCTGCCATATTGGAATTGATGATACTCCATAAGGCCAATATTGAGTTGAAATAAAGATTACACAGCTTTGTTTGTGAACATACAGTTTTAAACTTGAAAGTTTAAAAAAAGAATATAATTGTCTAGAGCACCCTGAGATCAAACATTAATTTTATCCCCTGATTTATTTTCTAAATATAAATAAGTAATGTTCTGATTTTACGTGTTTTTTTTCTAATTAAATAAACCAAAAGCAGTTGAAAGCCCCAATCTCATGAGGCTCTCTTTAGTCACACTCATTCTACTGTGTAAAGTATGTTCAAATTTCAAATGCACAAGTTAAAAATGTAAGTGTGAAACATCTTTAAGTGTATTACAGCTTCAAAACATGGGTGTTAGCAACTGATAAACATGCTGCCTGGTGGGCAAGCAGGGAAGAGAGAGTTAACTACCACCATTCTTCAACTCCCACAATGGTTTCGGAACAGACAGACAGACGACAACCAGTCTTCTGATAGTTAATGAAAGAACTATAATAACAGATAGATCAATTACATGCATTGATCATATTTCTATTAGGCTAACAAATAGAGTAAAGTATAAATTAACAACTGTAGTAGAATGACTTGAAATAACTGACCATTCCTTGACTGGTGTTGGCTTATCTTGGAATGATGAAACACAGATAAGGAAACAGGTGGAAGGTAAGTGCTGCCTTGACTTAGATAAGATTAAACAGGAGTTAAAAAATTTAACTGGGATATAATTTATTGTATTTCTGACCCCCTCATGGGCATTCTATAAGTTTTGTTCCTGGATTAATAGTATAATTAGTAACTGTAGTAAAAATATTCATATTTTTAAAAATCCAATAGGAAAAATGAAACCTTGGATAAGCGATAGTTTATGTTATAGAATAAGGAAACGCAATGAGTTATACAAGCAAGTAAAGAGAACCCCCTTAGATAGTAAACTCAGAGCTGATTTTATAAAGATTAGAAATAAGTTGAATGATGATATAAGGGAAACAAAACTAAATTATTATAGAGATACATTTATGAATTGTAAAAACAATAGTAGGGATACCTGGAAAAAAATCAATGAACTAACTGGGCAAAAGGATAGAAATTCTAATAATATATTATTAGAAGATGAGGGTGGAAGTATAAGTGAACCTTTAGCAGTAGCAAATAAATTTAATAATTATTTTATAAATGTAGTGGAAAAGCTGAGAGAAAACATCGGAGACAAGGATAAAATGTCAGCAATTAATTCTCAAGAATATTTTAGAGATAAATAAGAGCCAACATCAATGTTTCAAAGTCCTATTTTGCCTAGCGACGTTGCTGATGTAATTAAAACATTAGAAATGGAAAATCACCTGGTTTAAATGGATTTAGTTCTAAATTAATAAAAAATATTTCTTCGTGTGTTTGGCATCCATTTTCTTATATTGTAAATTTAAGTTTTTTTAACAGGAATATTTCCAGAAAAAATGAAAGAATCAGCCGTAATCCTAATACATAAAAAAGGAAGCACTAAATTCTGTAATCAATATAGACCCATAACATAAGTTTCAGTTTGGTCAAAAATAATAGAAAAAAATCATGAAGAAAAAATTAATATCTTTTTTAAATAGAATAAATTTCTTCAGTGAAAACCAGTTTGGTTTTAGAACTGGCAGAAGTACAGAAGTAGCAGTTTCAAAACTGATGTTTTGAAACTGATGTTTTGAAACTGCTACTTCTGTAGCAGTTTGTGTAAATAGTGTATGTGTGTTTGTGTAAATAGTACTATTTGTGTAAATAGTAGCAGATGGTGTAAATAGTGGAATGTGTGTAACTGGCTTATTTTTGGATATTAGTAAAGCATTTGATAGTGTGGATCATGACATTTTATTGAACATTCTAATGAAAGCAGGTGTTAGAGGATTAGCAAATAAATGGTTTTGTTCTTATTTATCTAAGAGAAAACAATATGTACGAGTAGGGGACACTCTGAGTGAAGCAGGGATAGTAAAATATGGAATCCCCCAGCGATTAGTTTTAAGTGCAATCCTGTTCATAATATACAGTATATAAATAATTTATGTCAAGAGAAATTTAGGGGTAAGTTATCTTCTTATCTTTTGCAGATGACACATCACTTTGTTACTTAGGAAACACATGGCAGGAAGTTAGAGAAGCAATAGTAGAAGATCTAAGTGCACTTAAGTGGTGGTTTGTGGTACACAAAATGCAACTAAGTGCAGAGAAATCAAATTATATTAATTTTAGTCTGAGAGGGGATAATATTTTTCAAATACCTATAAAATATAGATGTATAAATAGTTTGAACAGAAATACAGAATGTCAAGAAAATTGTGTTGTAATTGAAAATGCAAAATATGTGAATTATTTGGGTGTAACTATAGAACAACATTTAACTTGGAAAACTCATATAAATGTATTGAAAAAGAAATTGAACAATGTACTTCGCGTATTTTATTTCTTGAAAACATTGTGTCCAGAAGTAGTTCTTAGGATGATATACTTCTCTCTAGTCCACAGCAGACTAGAATATGCGCTTTCAGTATGGGGGCATCAACAAACTTGACACCTATTTTTTTAATGCAAAAGAAATTTATAAGGTTAATAAAGAGTAAGGACAGATTTGAACACACAATGCCATTATTCAAAGAGTTAAATATATTACGCCATAAAAATTTGTATGTTTTTAAAGTTTTGAAAATGTTTTTTATAAAGAGCGGAAATAGAACTGAAAATGGTCTTGTTTTAGACCTTAGATCTAAACTTAGAAGTGCAAATAATAAAGACATACCAAAACCAAATTCAACATTTTTTACAAAAACTTTTAACTTTGTTGGGCCAAGAATTTTTAATAAAACATCAGATGAAATTAAAAATATAACTGGTAAAAAACTATTTACAAGAAGACTGAAAAGATGGCTACTTTGTTTAGAGGAAGTAGATTTCCTTTTGAACATTCTGCAGTAACAAATTAATTAAAAAAATTAGTTAAAATAAAAATAAAAAAATAAAAAAGCAATACGAATAAAAAGCCAATTCAGAAATATACATTAATTGATGCACATTTTGTTAGATTATTCATGAATCAAATTCATAAAAATATTACGAGCTCTAAATGATAAAAGTAAATTAAATAAGATTGCAACCTCCAGACAGGCCTAGCCTTTGAGGTGCATATTTTTTATTTTTCCAAAAAAAAAAATGAGATTATGAGACGGTTGATTTCTTTACTGGTATTTCCAATTAGTCCTATATGAATTGATAATTGGATTAGAGTATAAAGAGTGAAGAAGAACATTGCAGTATTTATATAACATAAGTTATTATTAATAAGCTTTAAAAATAAATTAGTTAAACTTTGTCTTATATGTTTGTTAATAAGTAATGGTTTTTAATTGTAATGTATAAAATGTAATGCATATTTTGAAAAAATAAATTATTATTATTATTTATTAGTTGACAGAGTTACAAGTAGCTCCGAAATCAACTACTTCAGGCATCGGGGTGGAGACTCGAATGTGACAAAATTATTCACTGAAGAAGACTGTTGATTATTTCTAACAAAGGTTACTTTTGCAATAGATAAATATCTATAAATTCCTTAATTACATCTTAGTAACAAAGCAGTAAATATATATATATATATATATCACTCTCATCTCAGCCATACCACTAAATTATATAGGAAACTTGGTGATCACCTGAAATCATATTTTGAGGTAATATAACTTTATTGGCAATAGGAAAATCTTTTTAACACACTATGTATTGGGAACTTTGATGTATTGTTGGGTTTTTAATTATTACTATCTAAAATCAACGTAAGTGATATTAGTTGAAGTATAGTAAATACCTTGTTTACAATACTTTAATAACATTTATTAATATAGTAGTATATACTACAGTAAATATTATCTTTTTTAAATATATAAAATACTTTTGTTATATATATGTTTGCCATTTTACAATAACAAGTTGTTAAAGAAAATATGTCATGAAGTAAATTAATAAGTTTATAAAAGTAAAAAAAGTCATTGCTCTATGGCGTTATGATACTTTTGATAATAATTATCGATTATTTGGAATACTAGTTCAGTTTGAAACCTCGAGTAGTTGTGTCAATAGTCCATTAAAGCTTAGCTCACCTCTTAGTTTATTTCATATACATTATTTAGCCCCTGAGCTGTTCAATCAAATTGTAAGAGAAAATCACTTACTTATTCCGTCGTACAGCTCCTGTGTGAATAGTATATTCAGAACATGTTTCACCGTAAGTACGGCATCCTCAGCTGGTCATCGAGTGAAGATCAATCCACCTAATAGGTTTAGTCACAAGATAAAATTACACAAACATATTTATGTATATGTACATAATTATGTATATGTACTTTGTGTTTGTGTAATTTTATCACAAACATATTTATGTATATGTACTTTGTGTTTGTGTAATTTTATCTTGTGACTAAACCTATTAGGTGGATTGATCTTCACTCGATGACCAGCTGAGGATGCCGTACTTACGGTGAAACATGTTCTGAATATACTATTCACACAGGAGCTGTACGACGGAATAAGTAAGTGATTTTCTCTTACTCTTAGTTTAGTCAGGGAGATAGTGTGTAGCTGGGCCAGATTTCAGGCTCAAGTATCAATACCTTCAAAGAATTCCCTTGTGTGTACTTTGTGTTGTTTAGGGTGTTTGTATATTCAGTTTCAAATTGACCTGTTCTTCTATCATGAAACTAAGAAAACTTTAAGTTATATGCTAATGGATATTAATTTTCCAATGCCAGACATTTCCCTTGTATATAGCTAATCCAATACAAATGTTCTTAACACAGTCTGATCTACCAACAACTAAACAAGCTATCAACAATATTGTGCTAAACAACATTTTAAATCCTTCCTTCTTGGTAAATTTATGAGGCATATAACAACTCAGATAGCACTAAACCACACAATACTGTAGTCTATAAACAACTCATGCACCTCTCGGACTGATCTGGTGATTTATAGTTTCTGTGAACAGTTTACGTATTTTAAAGAAATTATATGGATTGTGGCCAGGGTGTGAATGTTGTTTAGGGGAGAAAACTGAGTATCAATGAGGCTTGTCAATAAAAATCAGATCAATACTACGTGGCTGCATTCCTAAATTAGTTAAACATCCCTCAGTTGTCTTGACTACTGCGTTTTAATAAATGACCCTTGCTAAGAATGGGCCAATTTCGTTAATAAGTATTTGTCCATATGTATAAGATCAATGTCATGAAGAATATAATAAATAAAATAATCCTTAAGAATATAAATTAATGAATATTTTAACAATTTCTAAAGTAGAATGTACTATTTAAATACAACAAAAGTATAAAAGTTATTATATCACTATTAAACTAAAGTTTCACTAATCGACAATGAGAATCAGAGAGCGGACTACAATCTATAATAATAATTAACTGTAATTAAATTACATTAATCACAAATTTTCTGAATGAAATATCAAGATGATAATTTAAGATACTTATTTCAAATTAACTTAGATCGTATTATTTTATACTTAGTTTAGTATTAGCTAGCTAATGAAAATTATGTAAGAATCTAGCTTAGATGAAGCTAATAATTGAAAAACCTGTTTTAGTTGAGTTTGGCTAAACTATAGATGAGCCGCTTAGAAAGTGACTTGCTGAGTGTACCTATGCGAGAGAGATGGACTAAGTGCTGGAAGTGAGAGAGACAATTACTTTTCTCACAATGTGTTATTCCATTTACTGTTGTCATTTTAACTGGGAAGATGGTAAGACGCAGACTGGTAGCACAGCATTAAGCCCCGCCCACTATGTCATTAGCAGCAGTGGCCATTGCTTGGTTTGATTAACAATAACAAATTAAATTAGGACAATTAAATTAAATCATTATTTAATATTCAAATAACAATTTTTTTTCCAGAGACGGCTTCTGCAAATTGCATCTGGAATTGCCACACAGATACTGAGCCTATTGAGCTCAAAATAACAATTAATTATAACAATAGTAATAATGGATTATGATGCAAATAAACAAAAAATAAATAAAACTAATGAAAGAAACTTTGCAGTTCATTACATTTTTATTTAAACAAAACACAGCTGCGAGAGTTGAGTACTTGAAGATGGAGTTAAGCCCGTGATGAGCGGTGGAACGATCCCCTCTGCTGATGAAACCCCAATATGCGCTAAATATAACAAGAAGGTCGTTTACTGTCCCACACAGTTATAGTGACGACCAATAATAAAGTATTTTTGAAGTGTAACTCATTATGTAACTTTACACTCCAAGTTATCCAAATCTAGGAGCGAAGTGTAATAAGTGTAAAAAACTCACGGCATTTGCAGAAAATGTATGAATTAATATCTGCTGTGAGTAGAGAAATTTACACACATTTTTGCGCAGCGCACACAGTTTTAGAGGAGAGAGAGAAGGGAGAGAGAGAGAAGGGGCTCAGCGTTCTTCCTGACTTCAGCCCCTGACCTTTTATAAGTGATAGACTATTATTACTCATATCATAATATTCAAGTCACAGTTTGATACAGAAAATACACAGCAATTGTCCATGCAGACTTGTTACCACAAAATAAATAGTTAATTTAATTATATGGCAATGCCTAACTAGTAGCACAGAGAAGAAATAAATAGAGATCGCATTCTTAAGGCCCCAGCGAGCGCCTCATACATCTGTAGTAATAATTACTCCGTTTCTTGATGCTTTGGGGGAGTAAGGGAGGGGCTGACAAGGTGTTGGCCCTGCCATCGCATGGCAAACTCGAGAAATAACTTACTTGACACACTGACTCGACACACATTCAACGCACTATTGGATGCAACCTCTGTTTCTTTCTTCTCTGAGCTATTATTAAACGTACTAGCACACATACACTACAATTATATACAATAAGTTACAGGATCTAGAAATATTTGCAAATTGTCCTTTGTATTTTCTCCTTATTATTACATTTTCGGACTTTTTAACATTTGCATTTCATCTAAAAAGACGGAAAACTACTAAGTACATCATGAACTGCAGCAAAATAAAACAGTAAACTAGATTCACACAAATATAATTTGGTGGTCTCGATAAAAGTAATCAGCATTGATTATAGTACCCACGGAAACTACTTTGTCAGTCGTCACTAGACGTACAATTCATTGTCTCCATGGACGCGCATGAGACGGCTGCAGCCCCAACTATCCCCTGAGGGGCTCAATCATGTCACTAGACGTACAATCATTGTCTCCGTGGACGCGCATGAGACGGCTCCAGCTCCAACTACCCCCTGAGGAGCTCAATCATGTCACTTGTCCAATTGTCACTTGAAAACTGACCTCATCTCATCTCCAATCGACGTCCCATTGACTCCGGCCTAACTTTTGATCATTTGATTGACAGCCGAAATGAACCCCAACCAAAGCGTACTGTTCATTTTTCATAAAATCCCAAAATCAAAATTTAACAAAAGCTGGAATTTTAATTCGAAGTTATGGGAAAATACTATCGGTTGGAGAAACGTGATTTACTAGTTGTTCGTAAATAGTGATAATACTTTACCGATGGAATATGCACTTTAGGTTGTGAGTTGAAACTAGCTCGCTAGTAAAGCGGCTATGTGCAATGGTCTAGGATTTGAGTAGATATGAATACGCTAGTAAGGCTAGGATGACAAAAATGTGCGATTGACAAGATTTGGGCCTCAGATAAGCGAGAAGTAAAGTTAATGTATAACAAAACACATAATGAAATAAAACATCTATAAAGAAGATAGTAACCGACGTAAACTACGCATGCATCCATTTATCAAGGTCAAATTCAGAATCCTCATTCTTGAATGTAAAATACATATTTACATTACACGTCGAGTAATTAACCCTTTGCACCCTCATATCCAGTATACCGGGATTTTAACCACTCTGTCAGCTGCCTGTCTGCGAGCTCTCATATCCAGCATTACTGGCTAACCCTAGTTTCCTCTTATCTGCAATGTGGTCAACTGTTCTGCACATTGCACTCTAGTGTTTGTTTCCTATTACATTTCTAAAACTGTTTAATGCACATTTAAAGGTCCAGATATTTAAATGGTATACTAGTACTACAACCCTAATTTTTACTTTTTCTCATTATTTGGTTTGTTTGTTTTATTACAATTAAAACAAATTGTGTAAGAAAATTCTTTAGTATTATTAAATTATTTTTAAGTAAACTCTTAATATAGGATAGTTTTTGCTTATTTTTTTTTAAATAAGCTGGTTTTGTAAATGTTGCTTATTGTTAATATCTATAAAAATGATATAATTAAGATAAAAACTTTAATAAAATTAAAAAATGTTACAAGAAATCCTTGAATAGCTTAAAAAAAGTTAAAAAGTTACACAAAAATTTACCTTGACAATTATGTAAAAATAAACTTACGTAAAAAATAAAAACAGATACAAGTTTATTTTGTATGCCAATGAAATGCTTAAATTTCGGATATAGTCTGGCAGCCCTGGACCCAGTGCTGTTTTGTTTTCAATTTGTATTCCACTGCTGGACTGGAATGACGGAACAGCTTACCACACAACTCAGAACAACATTTGTCTTTCATTTTTAGTTAGTTGGAAGAAAAAATAAGGATATAAATATTAGTAAATTATGTTTATTTATTACAAAGTCATGCGACAAGAGTTTTTAGCTTGTAAAGCTATTTTTATTTATGACTATAACCAAATTTTATTACTAAAAATTAATTGTTCTGATTCTTACAGTAGTTCTGAGGAACAAACACAGGTCACACCACGTACTAGTTACAGCAGAAATTAACAAAAAAAATTAAATAAACATTATAAAACAATATCCAGTGATACTGGATACAAGAGGGTTCGAGGAAAATGCCATGTAGTTACTGGATATGAGAGTTGATGAGCATGACTGTGCAGTTTCTTACAAGAGCTGTAAAGGAAATTACAGATGGCCAGTAACGCTGGATACAAGAGCTTATGCATAGAACAGACAAAATTTCCAAGAGTGCAAGGGGTTAAAGATAGAATTTGAACTAATAAATCCTGTTAACAATAATAGCATTTAAGTATAATAATGGCATGGCAAGAAAGTATGTTTTTAGTTTCTTTTTGAATTAACGTAAATTGTGTTCATTTTTTTATTTTCTGTGGCTACTTGCTGAACACTTCCGCACTTATGGTATGGACCCCTCTCAAATGCATTGGTTTATGTTCAGACACAGATATGAGCTCTCTAGAAAGTGTCTGATTCACATTGCTCGTACCCTCCCAGACCAGCCTGAGTACGAGGCGGTCTTTAATTCGTTAAAAGGGGCGTTTAGTACTCCTTCTTGCAATTATTTGCAGACACCTATTTTCGAGTACAAACATTCTATTCAAGTTTGCTTAGTTGGATGGACCCCATACCTCAAGATCGACTCTATATATTATAAGTGAGAATGTATTCATAGAGTATCTTGGCTGCAGACATTGATGAGACGGTGGAGGGCAAATTCTTAGCTATACATAGGCCGCCTAGAAAGCGATATTTTCAACGCACTTGTGCGAGTGAGATGCAAAGAGTGGTGCAAGATCTCTCTGCCTTGCATATTATGTTATTTATGTTACTCTTTCCTTAAGGCTGTTCAGTCCCACAACAGTTCTTCCAAGTCTCTGGTGTAAGTGCTGTCCTGAGGGAATGTACACCCGCCCGCCCATACACGTACAGTGGTATTGATGTTGATTGATATTGAAACTACTCTTTCCCCACTGTGCAACCATATTAAAAAGTTGTCACGGCAACCAGAGCGTTATGCCGCGTGCTGACGGCGCAATAGCAAGCCCCGCCAATTTTATGTCATTAACAGCAGTGAACATTGGTTGGTTTGATTAACACCAACGAATCAAGCTTAGAATTACTAAATTAAATCATTATTTAGTATTCAAATAACAAATAATAATAGCAATAACACTATGAATAATACAATAAAAACATTAACACTAACTTGTACAGTTCGTTATGATTATTTTTTTCAACTTAACACTGTTGCGGAAGTTGAACACTTGAAGGCGGAAGTTAGTCACGCCCGTGAAACAAGGTAGCTCAGGGGTGGAACTCCTACATGCGCTAAATGTAATGCGCAGTCGCGTTGTGCCCGGCCCAATTATACGAGTAGAAGCCTTTGCAGACGTCTCCACAGTGACCACTCCAATTGAGCCTGTCAGTTGGCAACAGTTAGTTAGTAACGAGACTACATGAACCACGTATTATTCGATTTACAATAAACAATGTTTTGTTTGCATATAGGTACCTAATATTATCAAAATATAACTTAAAATGTTAAATAAATTACTTATTAGTAAATTAATATATTGATGCCGATATATAACATTACACTGACCAATGAATTATGAACTCGGAAAGTACCTTAGCACTAACCAACGTGCTCTTGTGACTGTGAACGTTTGAAATAGAACTAGACACCAATTGTGTCTTGAGGAGCAACTGGCATTTTAATTAGTGGTAGGAGTTGTTAGGGGGTTGAGCTGCTGAACCATCGGTTCAATTAATAAAAAAATGTGTTATCAGTTCAATTCAATAAGATGGTAATTTGAAAAATAACTCGGTTCTGAAACAAACTTTGAAAGCTATAAGTTGTTTCAATAGCTCAATCTCATAATAGAGCTATGACGTCGCATTATATCAAAACTAGATCGTTTGTCTAAAAACATAGGGCTGGAAAGTTACTACGCCAGTACACCCCCCCCCCTGATATTGTGGATATATTCTCATTATGTGCATGAGATAATGTTAGTAAAAAAGAAAATTGTTCGTCATGTGGCAGGGGTAGGAGAACAGGAGCACTGCATACAGTTTTTCATTTCCCTAAAAATCTGTAAAATTATTAACTTACACATTTTTCAGGTTTTAATGCACGCTAAAGATAATTTAAATTCATTTCAACAAAAACACTTTCTTGTTGAATCATACACAGACACAATCATAATAATATAGATAGAATTAGTCTGGATATTCCACACCTCATCATAGGCTTGCTCTCACAGGCAAGTCCTATAAAATTAATAGCATATCTTTTTTATAAGGCTACCCGAAAAAGCCTGGAAAACACCACATAACAAATTCAAAACCGTAATCTATAACTTACGGAGTAGCCAATAATCCGAATAATTTTATCACTGAGTTTCTAGAATCTGACTTAAACATAACCAACCCTTTTAAGTACATTTTTGTAATGGCAATTTAGTTTTTGTTATAGATTTAATTTAAATAATTTATTTATATACAAATTTAAATTTATTGTAAAGTAATTACCAGACAAATTTGACACAATTATATTTTATGACCTGTCCTATTCGAATGTATTGTTTGTTTGTCAATGAATTAAAATAATTCTTGGTCCATACTAAGGTCGCTTATATTGTGAGATACAATTAAGATATCTTTAGGCCTACTTTATATCTCTTTGTAAAGAGGAATCATAATATATTTTAATTGGACCGTGAAGAAAATTTAAAAAGAAGCATAATTCTATGTAAAATTAAAATTATACTTTCTGATTGTAAACACAAACAAAAGATATTGTTATATTTTTAAGCCAAGCAACAATTCTTATAGCAGCACTCTAATTTTTAATTACTAAAATAATTAATCTGGTGGAAATTTAAAAGTACTAGGTGTAATCTGGAAATAATTTTGTTTAATTTAATACAATGCCTATAAATGAAACGTATGGATAGATAAACAGCACGTGTCCACTCTAGTGCAAAATTAATTCGCGAGATAAAGTTTTAGAGTGACAAAATGTCATATGATAATGATAGATCATACATGTGCGACCAGACTGATAGGTAACTTAACTTTCCCCCCACTAACAGTGATAGCACGGTATCTGAAGTAATTTTGAGTTCAATGGCAGTAGCGCGGTTCCATACTATCTTGTTATTTCGATAAAACCCCATATGCCATTTACATTACATTCCAGCAGTATGCTAACGTGATCCTTACATACCTATTGTTGTACGTTATTTCTTAGAACTACAAAAGCTTTGAAAACTGGTGGCTTTTTATACATTTTGGAATTTAATATCTTTAGGCCTACTTTATGTGACTTTATAATAAGAAACCACATAAAGAAACGGTTCAATGTATTAATTGAACCGTGAACAAAATTAAAAAGCGCAATGTTATTTAAACTTACATATTGATTTTGATTTATTATATAAAATAATAATTTTCATTTTATATTAAAATAATACTTTTATATCGACATTTTGAATGTAGGACTTCAATTACTGTAATTAACAAAAGGCCCATCTTAACGATGCTATAGGTAAAATAAGCATTGGCTAATCGTAAAACAAAAAAAGGTAAATGTAATATCTTTAAATTTAAGTCCCCATAAATGTTTACATAATTCAAAAACTTTTTTGAGATTTTTAACAAAAACTGTTGACAAACTTAAAATATCTGTGTGAACATTTCAATATTCAATGCTTTATAACTCATCATGGGTGCATTTTAATAAAAAAAGTAAAGAAAAAGTTGTACACTTTTTTATTTTTTTAATGAGTTAATTAACTTATTTTATATGTTATTTTAAAAATATTTCCCCTCCCTCATATCAAGGTGCCCCTCTTCCACCCCAACTACTACGCGAGCGGGGAAAGTAGTATATTTCAAGGAACTTCATCTCCCTTGATACAATAAAACCAATTATAAGTGGATATATTACCTTTCTATTTAATCGTTCCGGTTTTAACTGGTTTACTTATTAAGTGTCAGTCAACGGAATTGTCGCTTCTGGTTCGGAGGTGAAAACTACTTTGGTACGTTGTTTCATCACATAGAACATTTCTCAACATAATTCGTCAACTTTAGTATGAAGGTTCTTCTAAGAAAGTAACTAAATTAACGCAGATGCTGGACATAAAATTTGAGAGGACGCAAGAATGGAAGTCAACTATGTGTGTTTGAATGAAACGAATTTTTGAGGGATAGTGTAATTAGATTTATGATAGTTGTGATGCAATATAATGTGTAGTGATTTACACAATAAAGATTTGTCTTATTCTAAGTAACTCAATAAAAAGTAATAAGGTTTAAATCTCTTTAATTTAATCTTTGCGATAGGTTTTAGATTTTAGGCATATTCGTAATCTCCTGTTTTAGACATACTCGTAATCTCGTGTTTTAGGCATACTCGTAATCTCCTGTTTTAGGCATACTCGTAATCTCCTGTTTTAGGCATATTCGTTATCTCCTGTTTTAGGCATACTCGTAATCTCTTGTTTTAGGCATACTCGTAATCTCCTGTTTTAGGCATATTCGTAATCTCCTGTTTTAGGCATACTCGTAATCTCCTGTTTTAGGCATACTCGTAATCTCGTGTGTTAGGCATACTCGTAATCTCCTGTTTTAGGCATATTCGTAATCTCCTGTTTTAGGCATACTCGTAATCTCGTGTTTTAGGCATACTTTAATCTCGTGTTTTAGTCATACTCGTAATCTCATGTTTTAGGTACACTCGTAATCTCATGTTTTAGGCATACTCGTAATCTCGTGTTTTAGGCATCCTCGTAATCTCGTAAATATTTTAAATTTACTGCTTGGAGTACGTACATACGAGTATATTTCAAATTTAAAGTTATTCTTTTACAAAGATAAATCCATCAATTAAAAGAAATGACAAACACTGTTGCAGAGAAAACAGTTGTTATTGTTCTATTTCGTGTTCACGTGACCGGGACCAGATTCAGTCCGCCGATTGTAGCCTCTGTCCAAAGTTGTTTCTAAAACAGATCTTGTGTTTGTAATTGGGTTCACTGAACCCGAGTTGTCAACGTGCACTTGAAATAAGTAACCATGCTAGACACTCACACCGCAGACAAAAAATACGAACTTTTGGAAACAAATATTGGATTGTGGGTTTGTTGGTTACTAACCCTAAATCACCTGACGTGCAAGTTAAGGGTAGAAATCGTTGTACCAATTTAAAGCCGTCTGGTATGTCTCACCGATAGTTAATGAGAGGTACAGTGTGAGCACAGAGAAGAAATATAACCTTTGTTATTCTATACAGTTTGAATCAAAATTCACTGCAATTCGAGCATTAGAAAATTATAAAACAGATTCCTGGAAATCGGTTAATATATTTATAAAGTTTGAAAAGTTCATTTCATTGTACATTTCCCTTCAATATTTTTAAGTAGTTTTATGTTTGAACAAGTTTAGAGGAATAAAAATAATACATTATTTTTGTATGCTTTATAAATTAATATTGAAGTAAAATCATTTAAATTTACAAATAAATTAAGGTTTTTATATTTTAAATTAATACTTATTTTTATATTTTACTCCTTTATCCATCTTAAATCTAACAACTATATTATTTTAACACTAATTTATCTTCTATAATATTCATTACAGAAAAGCCAAATTTACAAGCTGAGTAAACAATTAATTTAAGATTTGTTAGACCCATTTTCCTCGTTTGCCTCCTCTTCCTCGCATTCCACCACCAAAAGGTGCTGATCTTCAACTTACGTATTTTATCTTTAAGCAGAAACGTATTGCAATTTTTACGTTTTTCGTATTTTGGGAATTTTATGAGGCAGTTATAGACAATTCAAAATTTGCATTTGTGTGGGAAACAAGCTTGATCCTTTAGGCCCACAACACGAGTCATTGGTAAACGGACATTACACTGCTATTCCAGAAAGTGAAATAACAACGTTGTAGTTAAGTTTACCTTACTTAATCTTTATAAAATACTAACTCCAGGGAGTTTCCTCAAAACGTTTAGAAAATCATCACTGTTCAAATTTTACTGTTGGTGCAGAAACTGTGCATAATCGAGTTTGAAGGTTGTTTACTCAGAAACTAAGAGACTAATTTATTTCATCAATTTGAAGTGATTTACTCGCGCATATAATAGCAGTGTATATATTTCATAGGGATTACAACAAGAACAAGTATTTAGTTTTTCGACCTCTAGAACCCAAGAAAACGTTGTTTCAGGATATTGATAAGAATATTTATTTGTTTTAAGAGTTAAAATTTATAACACCGAAATTTATAACACTTAAGTCATATAAAACACTGTCGTACTAAAATATAAATGTAAAACTGAAATGAAAAACGACTTTATTTTTAAGGCGAGGTTAGGACTGGACAGTCCTCTCTACCACCTAACCTTAACAATGCTATGCATGTAATAATATAAAGTTGGCGTACAGTGAAAACTAGTTAAAATTCCGGTAATTTTTTTGTTCCAACCAGGATACAAATTATTAAAACGTAAAAAATGCATATGCCATAACGTACAATTAAACAAGGGAAATAATTGTGTGGTTATATTTGTATGGATCTCCTAGTAGCCTATCTTAGTAAACAACCCTCAAATTCGGGTACACATAATTTCTGCACCGACAGTAGTTATTATTAAAGTTTCGTACTTAGGTATGAAGCCGCTCAGTCATTGTGCTTATTTTACACATACTGGTAGGTCCAACTGCAAGTAGTTTCATTGTAGGTATTTAATCCCACTACAAACGGCGCTGTAGTGTTGTAGTTCGCTACTAGACGGAATGTTGGATCGCAGAAGAGATGCGTTTATTATTAGTCTATCTCACACTCTCATAGCCATTGTCGTAAAACATACAATTTGAAAACTATCCGTTCTTGTATGGTACGGTTTTTACTTTCTCCCATATGCGTTAGCATAGAGAAAGTATTATGATCGTCAACAAAACAAGTTAGTCTAAAAATCCATTTTAGGGTCACCTGAACCCAAAAAAGGGGTTTTTCGAAAAAGATTTTGATATATGTCCGTATGTGTGTCCTTTTTGTGTGTATGTGCAGTTCGCTGGAGATCAAACGGATGAATACATTTTTATGAAATTTGGTATGTAGGTATGTTTAGCCAATATCTCCAGACCATTTTTTCACTTTTATGAAATTTTAGTTTTTTTATTTTTATGGGCAAAAAACATACAAAAATGGAATTTATCTCAAAAACTGCTCTAACGATTTTGATTAAATGTTCAGGCAAGATGTAAATTAAAATTTAAAATATTTTAGTAAAAACCGCATGTCTCTACCTTGACTAGTCTTTTAGTCATGGCAAAAAAACATATTTGGGAATCAAACTGGTTATTTACAAAGTTTTGATTTTTAGTGTTTAATATAGGCAAAGTTTGTGCAAATTCTTTGGAACCATTCATTAATTAAATAATTCTGACGCATTTAATCGCATTAGAAGTTAAGTTGACACAAGCAGTTTTATTAATAAGATTTGTTTTAACAAAAAAAGATAACACTTTCTATGAAGTATAAAATAATGCAAATTTCGTTGTACTAGCATTATTTAAAAAAAATGTAATTCATCCAATAAAAATAGTATGCGGGTTGCAATATAATGATAACACTCTGGGCAATAGTGTGTAGGCCTACTACAATTCTTAAGACACAAAACTAAGCCGTTTTTACTTTGCCGAATTTTAATCGTCCGCGGTTTTATGAACTTTTAAAAATTACCTCAAAAATACGAACTCCTTAATGGTTTGGTTAAGTGAATTTGAAATAGTCTCAATTAATATATATTGTTCGATGAGTTCAAAGTTAGAGCGAATAAAAAAAATTCAATTTTGGAAATTCGTATATCTTGGAAACGACTCGTTAGAGTGAAAAAAAACAATGTATTATTCTATTAACTGAAAGCACTCCGAATCAGTAATTCATATACTTCGAAAACAAAGTGAAACTTGAATAAAACCGTAAGGGAGCTCCAGACCCGATTTCATTGCAAGGAAAATCACACTGTTCACTTTTGCCCACAGAGTTACGGGACATTCAGTATGTACAACTCAGTTCCACCATTTATTAACTTTGTTAGATTACAAAATAGTTGATTATCTAAGTAAAATCACATTAAAAGCCAATGAGATTTTAAACGAAACGAAAACAAAGCTGAGGAAGAAAGCAGTTACAAAAACACTCCAAAACTACAATTGAGTAACTCACTGTAAATAGAAGCGATGTCGCTGTCATCACTGGACGAAGCCGTGGAAGACTGCCGCTGTCGATGCATTTCCCATCAGAGAGATCGTAAGCTACTGGCGCTGATAATCAATCAAATCAGATAAACGCTTGTTGACAGATTTTGATAAGAGATCGATCTTTTCATCACAGCTTACTGAGACATCACCGTCATATTAGCAGAACCAAAATCTAACTTTTTACGGATAAAGTTTTATTATAGCTTACTTAACCTTTTAAGAATAAAACTTCACTCGTTGGTTACATAGGCCTGAAGGCCTGTGCATGAACTGTATTCAACGAGTAAAGTACCGAACGTAGCTCAGTTGGGGATTCGAACCTTGGAATTTGCCATCCGCAGTCATCTATGCCTTAGCCACTGAGCCGCCACGCCGGCATGTAAATGTAGAAGAAATTCGTTCTTGAACTTTAAAACGACGAAGGGAAGTATAAATAAGAAATGGTCGCTATCCACTGAAGAATATCAGCTGATGAGTGATTAAGATGTTTGCGTACTAGTCTTGCAAACACCCATAGTACAATATATCACTTGTAATTACCACTTCGATTGATAGTTTGTGTACTAGTCTTGCAAACACCCATAGTACAAGATATCACTTGTAATTACCACTTCGACTGATAGTTTGCGGTCAAAGCTAAACATATTTTTTGCTAACGAAGGTTGTTTTGGCGAGTGGAATTGAGCTGACTCTATTGTAATTACGAAATGTGTTCTTAGGCTGTAAAATACGTTAGAGGGACCATCGTAAGTCGTATTAGTTGTACTCATTACGCATCTACTCTGTTTCATGTAAAATACGTTAGAGCGACCATCGTAAGTCATTACGCATTAGTTGTATTCATTACGCATCTACTCTGTTTAATGTAAAATACGTTAGAGCGACCATCGTAAGTCGTATTAGTTGTACTCATTACGCATCTACTCTGTTTAATGTAAAATACGTTAGAGCGACCATCGTAAGTCATTACGCATTAGTTGTATTCATTACGCATCTACTCTGTTTAATGTAAAATACGTTAGGGCGACCATCGTAAGTCGTATTAGTTGTACTCATTACGCATCTACTCTGTTTAATGTAAAATACGTTAGAGCGACCATCGTAAGTCATTACGCATTAGTTGTATTCATTACGCATCTACTCTGTTTAATGTAAAATACGTTAGGGCGACCATCGTAAGTCGTATTAGTTGTACTCATTACGCATCTACTCTGTTTAATGTAAAAGACGTTAGAGCGACCATCGTAAGTCGTATTAGTTGTACTCATTACGCATCTACTCTGTTTAATGTAAAAGACGTTAGAGCGACCATCGTAAGTCGTATTAGTTGTACTCATTACGCATCTACTCTGTTTAATGTAAAATACGTTAGAGCGACCATCGTAAGTCATTACGCATTAGTTGTATTCATTACGCATCTACTCTGTTTAATGTAAAATACGTTAGGGCGACCATCGTAAGTCGTATTAGTTGTACTCACTACGCATCTACTCTGTTTAATGTAAAATACGTTAGAGCGACCATCGTAAGTCATTACGCATTAGTTGTATTCATTACGCATCTACTCTGTTTAATGTAAAATACGTTAGGGCGACCATCGTAAGTCGTATTAGTTGTACTCATTACGCATCTACTCTGTTTAATGTAAAATACGTTAGGGCGACCATCGTAAGTCGTATTAGTTGTACTCATTACGCATCTACTCTGTTTAATGTAAAAGACGTTAGAGCGACCATCGTAAGTCGTATTAGTTGTACTCATTACGCATCTACTCTGTTTAATGTAAAAGACGTTAGAGCGACCATCGTAAGTCGTATTAGTTGTACTCATTACACATCTAATCTGTTTAATGTAAAACGTACTATTATCAGCTAGTTTTACAATTATTTAATGTGGGCTATGTTATACAAATCACTAGTAGATATTCAGCACAATGGCTTCAGTGACGTAGTTACTTTAGATAAGGTATTAATTAAATGTATTTCATGGATTATTACTTTATCTATTATTAATACCACTAGGGTTAGTGTAATGTCTCAGCTACTCTTTAAAGGCTATTGATATAAGTGTTTATTACATTGGTTATAGATAACTTTCTAGAAAATATAAATTTATCAATTTAATATTAATGGCTTCAATCAAAAACTTATGGTATATTTTATTGTATAGGATAAGTGTGATGCGCCATTGTTTTGATACAGTTTCTTTCTATATTATCAAAGTACAAAATAATGGGGGCACCCGAGGTGTGACATGGACTACCTGAGGGTCATAATTGGACACTCGAGGTGCGACATGCAGCGAAAGAGAACCCAAAACTAACACTCGAGGTGCGACATGGCGCTTCGGCTAGCAGTGTGGCCGTGTTGGTCTGGCGGCTAATAGTTGATATATTTACAGTGATAAAATTATCTGAAAACTACAGCCATACAATGAGACACATGATTAACGATTGTTACCAATACAATTACTACCAATGTACGTGTATGGGAGGGTACGTGGGTTAGGTTAGGTTAGGTTAGGTATATATAGGTAGGTCTATTTTTGTATATATATATTTATGGACACAGAGAGAGAGCGCGTCTACAACCCCGCAACCCTTCGCCGGGCTACCTGAGGTGGCATGTCGCACCTCGAGTGCCAGTTTTATGGCCCTTTGGGTCGCTGGGATTAACACAGGTAGTCCATGTCGCACCTCGAGTGCCAGTTTTATGGCCCTTTGGGTCGCTGGGATTAACACAGGTAGTCCATGTCGCACCTCGAGTGCCACCAAAATAATTACTAAATATTGCTACCATTTTTAACAGATTGCATTTTAGGAGTCTGCAGTGGTAGTCGCTAAATTAGTTTATTCCACTAAGACAAATGAACGATATTTGCAGTAAAAATGTTTCATATAGAACACTATGGATTTAATGATCTTTTCTGATGTAAAATGTAATTGTAATCTTGTTTATTCTTTGCATTTCTCTCGTAACATAAGTCGTTTGTAATCAACGACACGCAAGTAGTTAAAACGGCAACTTTTGGTACTGCAAAATTGCTATAAAACCCATTGTTTTTATTCAGTAATGTAACAAACAGACATTTGTAAAAGAACATTCATCTTAGCTGTAACAATTAGTCATTTTTTTTATATATTTCTTAAATTATGTCACATACATTTATTTAGTAACTTTTTATTTTATGATATTACCAAGATTGTAAATGCCCGATACTTTGAGACTTCTTCAAGTGTTGCTTCATACCAGTTGTGAAATTAATACATAGCTGACAGCAGAATGCATGGATTGCATGGAGGGAGCAACACCTGTCAAAAATACCAAATATCTACTTGTAGGGCTCCTCTTGGTGGGGGGGGGGGGGTATCCTAACTCACCAATGGTTTGAGGATCGTTTCTAAGGTGACGTGCTACTTCCCACCGTGCTAGTTTCCACCCTGTCGGAAACCGTGCTACTTGCCACCATGTTCCAAGAAGCGCCTACCTGTCATGAACGCAGGTATAAAAGTGTTTCCAAGCCCCGCGGGTGACATAGTTGTAGTAAACCAAACACATTTTCCATGATCGGACAATGATTATTAATAAATATTACATAGACGAATGGGTTTATTCTTGTTTATTGTATAACTGTTGTTATGTACAGATACATACAAACAGTTATACGTTGAGCAGTACGTTAAATATAATTACGAGATTGTAATACTAAAAACTGAGGCTTCATACAATGTAATATGCAGCTATTGAAAATAATAAGCAAATAATATTACCTTATAGCTGCTTAATTTTGAATTGATTTGAAAGACACATTGCAGCTATAGCAGAGTATTTCGTTATATCGTCGAGTTGGTTTTAGCCGCTTGTATGTTACTAGACCAATTAGGCATAAATACTACAAACCAAGACTGGCTATTTACGAAGCGGCTTTTCAGCTTTATTAGTTTGTGTGAAAGCTCAAATAATCAATGCTCTAAATAATATGTACAATAAATCTGACTTGCGCAATAATCAGCCGCTAGTTCACTGTCTTAATTTTTAAAAATAATCTTTTTATGTACATAACAGTTTATATTTGCAGTCTTTAAAATTTACTTTGGCTTTTTTCATATTTGCATTCCAATTCTTTCTGAGCTGTGTTTTTTTACTATGTGTATGTATACTAGCAGACGAATGCATTTCAAAAGATCTTATTCCACATATTTTTTCGACATTAATTGATCTTTTGTCAATTTCAACATATTTTTTCTTTATTTTCTCAGGCTGAAGACCAAATTCTGCTGACATTAGCTTGACCTTCTTAATTTTTATAATGAACAAGTTAACGTTTGGATGTGGATTCATACAGATCGAGTTATTTAGTTTTGAGTTCCACCCTTCCCCCTTTTTTGTCCATTGTCTTTGTCCAAACGCACTCAACATACGTAAGGGAATAGAAGGGTTTTCAATCCACTGATCTGTAAAATAAAGTAGACATTTTCTTAATTTTTTATTCTTTGGATGGTTCTCCATGATTATAAGGAAAGCAGATTCCACTTTTCTAGGGGAGATACACAAGAGCTGCACACTATCTACATACGTTTCTAGGGGAGATACACAAGAGCTGCACACCATCTACATACGTTTCTAGGGGAGATACACAAGAGCTGCACACCATCTACATACGTTTCTAGGGGAGATACACAAGAGCTGCACACCATCGACATACGTTTCTAGGGGAGATACTCAAGAGCTGCACACCATCGACATACGTTTCTAGGGGAGATACACAAGAGCTGCACACCATCGACATACGTTTCTAGGGGAGATACACAAGAGCTGCACACCATCGACATACGTTTCTGATATCTTAATTTTAATTGTACCTACGGTTATTCTCAAACTCTGAACCTTCTTTCACAAATATTGATTAAAATTATATGTACATCTTGTCACTTTAGTAAAAAGACTTCAGCCAAAGCTTCCTGAACAGCCGATTCAAAGTCAATTTTTGTATTATAACATACTCTGCCAATATATAAGCAAGAGTCATGGGTGAGTATCCGCTCTTTGCGCTTCTCATTTCTAAGAAATGGTACCTGTTAACCCTCGTCAAGAGACTATGTGTTAAGTAGCACGGTAAAAAATAACACGGAATCCGTTTCTAATATTCTAACTCACCAACTTCCGTACCTTGGTTAGGTAGACAGTCCCCAGCCTCCCGCAACCCCCCATCCCAAAGTATTTGGAATGTCCACGCCACCTGCAAATCAAGGTTCATATTCACTCTGCAAATCAAGGCACAAGGCACTGAAGAGTGAATATGACATTATATCCCTGACATTGATAGGTAAAGAAATAGTGTGTTGTGGAAAAAGTTGTTAGTCAGTGAAACCAAGTGGCCCATACGGTGAGCAATAATGTCAAATTTGTGTAGATATTTTCAGTGAAAAGAGGAGTGAAGTGGGCTGTTAAAAAAGTGCAAAATGTTTGCAAGGCGCACTACATCACTATAAAACCTGGGTGCCAATTGTAGTTTTATAGATAGTTAATACATTTTTATGTATAAAATTAATAGATTTTACTTTTTTATATTACTTGCGAGTTTATTTTACAAGTTTACATGTAGTGTAAGTTTCTTTAAGTAACTAAAAAATACAATTTTAACACTTTCAAGTTTATATTAAAGTTTAATTATTCTTATTCTACTACGTTTATTTTGTAATTAATTGGTTTATTAGTCTTCATCATACAATGGTGACTTTGAATTTTGAAAAGCGAGTAAATGCACCTTGTAAGGATGCACCATTTACGTCCTTTATTATAGAATAAAATATTTTCATTGAAATAATAATTTGATTACAATTGTTAAAGTTATATTATATTAAAAGTATGGATATTAATTTCAATTAACTTTTTACTTTTTATTATTTTAACGCTAAGTTACAGTTGAACTAATTAAAATAAACGCGTGCATACTAAGTGTATTTCAGAATTTCTAATTTCATCAAGTTTATTGTGAGGTACAAATAAATAATACTATTATTAATTAATATATTAAATATATGTGATCCTAAGCAGTTCAAAAAACGAATCCCTTTCCAAGTAAATGTGTAATTGACACCTGCGGGAGTCGTCTACTTGACCAAGGGACGGAAGTTGGTGAGTTAGGATATTAGAAACTACCCTCAAACCATTGGTGAGTTGGAATACAACCTCTGGGCTGGTTATGGGGAAGACAATTCAGTCCGCCCCTGGCAGCCCTACCTGTGATAGTCCTTCCTAAAAGGTAAGGCAGTTTTACCCTTAAAAAGACTTAGTGACTGTTTATTTTCTAATTGAAAGTTGAATAACTTGTTAGAGAAAATTAGTTTTGTTAAAGATTAAAGTTAAAAAAAATCATTTTAAAATTTAAAGGTTTAAATATTTGATTTAAATTCTCGAATTGACTATTTAGGACAATATCAAGTTTTAAAGAGAAATTATTACTATTAAGAATTCAGAAATAAGAATTAAGTCCTTCTTACAAATTTTAACAAATCGATTAAGTACAGAATGTATCCAATAATTTTATAAACTTGGATGAATCAAATAAACTAGTAAATCCCACGATGTAATTTAATAGAAATATTTATCCCAGAACAAATTAATTGAATAAATATTTAAACCTTTAAATTGAATTCTTTAACTTTATTCTGTAACAAAAATCTTAAATAATTTACTCCAACAAGATACTAACTTTCAATCAAAATATGAACAGTCACTAAGTCTTTTTAAAGTAAAACTGTCTTACCTTTTAGGAAGAACTATCACAGGTAAGGCTGCCAGGGGCAGACTGAACTGTCTTCACCAAAACCAGCCCAGAGGAGGCCTAGATAATTAATTGGTATGTGGGAACAACTGTTGCTACCTCCGTGCATTCTGCTACTGTCAGCTCAAGTCATGTACTGATTTCACAACTGGTATGAAGCAACACTTGAAGAAGTCTCAAAGTATCGGGCATTTACAATCTTGGAAATAAAATAATATAAAAAGTTACTATATATTATTTAACACAAATGCATGTGACATAATTGATGAAATATATAAAAATGACTAAATGTTACAATTAAGATGAATCAGGTTGATTGGGTGTTCTTGTACATATGTCTGTAATAGTAATAATAGGATGCAGGCTTAAATCAATACATTTTAGTTATTATAAAGGTTGAATTCGATAGACAAAATAAGTCAAATTAGCCCAAGACTATTTTTAATAGCCCATTTTATTCTAGCGTTAAGGGAAAATGCAAAGAATAAAAAGGCTTACAATTAAATCTTCTGTCAGAAAATATCATTGAATACATAGTGTTCTGTAACAAAGCACAAAATGAGCACTAAGTCTATTTATGTGGTTTTAGTAAACTGTGCTCAGTAAGGGGGGGAGGGGGAGGCAGCATCACGGCAACTACGAGCTAGTCAAGAGGTCGAGATTGTAAACTTGCTTAGTAAAGGATATCGGTGGCTGTTCGTATCGTGTAAAACATGCCTCACGATTAGGCCACTGACAGAGACAAATACAATTTGTAAACACTCGCCTAATTACCTCACGATAACAACACACTTATGGACCGGACATCCCTAATAGCACAGAAGTGTAAGTACAGTAGTAGGAAAACTGAACAACTTACGTGAAGACATTGAGCCGAGGGCCTGTGGGCACGAATGATCTGACCCCTGCCCGTCTCTCCCAGATACACTATCTCTGTTACACAAACAACACCGAGATACACGACGCCCAACTTAAGCACCAGCACATCCCGTACATGTGCCATTAATGCCTTTCTTAGATGTCAGATTTTGACAAAAATACACACAAGACTAGTAAATTAAATTGGTTTGCAAATTTAATGTGCAAGACTGAAGACTATGTTGGAAATATTTTGAGCAGGTAGCAGGTGAAAGTTCAAAGAGGCAGAGAGTCCTTTGAGAAGATAAACGTTTGTATCTTAGATATCTTCATGGAAAAGACGAGAGAGGGGAAAATTAAATGTAAACGATGAAGAAAAATGAAAATTTTAATTTTTCATTCAGGAGGCTATTTCCCCATGACAGTACACCATAAGCAGACTGGCAGGTGACTCGCATCCCAAAAATACATGCTCCTCTTGAACGACAAGCAATAAAAAGCTGAAATTGACTTTTTAGCTAGCCTTAAAAATCCTCAGGATTTGTGTACTCAAGACTAAACAGTGGGCAATAGTAAGGATGGAAAGTGACATTTGCTAGGTGGTTCAACTTTACCACAATCGGTGTGATTTCTTTGTAAAGTACGACGAAAATCTGCAGGTGACGCAAGAATGGACTCATTTACTCCATAACAAGTATCCATTCATTTTTGGGTTCGATACAAACAGTAACAAATGTTATTTGGATTTGACGGTAAAGGAAATTATTCCGAGATAAGGATGCAGCTGACTTCTCTGTGTTAGTAAATTATCACTATTATCAGCACCTAGAAATATTTAAGAATCGAGCTTGAACTAGTTAACACCATTCTAACCGATATGAATGAACCATTAAATCAAGATTACATACGATGTATTGACATTACTGGCATTGACGGAGAGAAGCGCCCCATCAAAAGGCCGTAGGGATAGACGAGGCTCTGTTCTGGGGTCAGAAGTCACTGATACTATAGATAAGACGGATCTCACGTGTCGATGGCAGCCACTCCAACCTGGCTGGGTCTCCATCTTAGGGAAACGCTGTAACTGTAATAAGTCAACTAATCTTTATTTTGTCATATTGTGTGCGGGTCTACACGACAACAAATAATTATATGAAATTATTATTATAATTGATTTTAAATTTATGACAACACATAACACAAAATAGATATGGCGTCAATTAGGGACGTGTGATTTTTTCATCGCCTATTTGTCTGTCATACGTATGAGCGTGTGCATGAAAATAAAAACTAATCATATGAGACTAGGGGACACCCCGTCGCTTGATTTCCTTGTGCAAGTCTACCTTCAGCCTCTGTCTGTGACATTTGACTACAAATATTTGTAGGTACAATATATCAACTAAAATAATATGTAAATATATTTACATTATATCACTAACTGCACTTGCTACCTATTTGACGTTGGTTAGTCTATTTTAAAAGTTTTCATTTCCTTAATTTCGAAGTTAAATTGAATAAATTAAAATTGTAGGCCAGTGGGGCAAAGCACTCCAAAACCATGCTGAAAACCTTCTTTGATCCATGTATTATGAAAAAATACATAATGTTCCAAAGTTTCATGGCGATCATATGAACGGTGTAGTAATGCATAAAACAGATAGACATACACGTTCCACAATACAATAAAGATATATACAAATAAATAAATACAATACAATACAAAAATAAATAAATAAATACAAATAAAGATATATACAATAAAAATAAGAGCTTAATACAAATAAAACTTCACTGAATACAAACAAATGTTGCACATTTGATACTGTCCAAACATGATTGCAACATTTGAGCGTTGTTACTTAATTCAAATCTCTCTTCGTGTTATTTTTATAGCCGCAAAAGTATTTTGAGACTTCTGTTCCCTTAAGGGTGAAAATATTGAGAAATTTATACAATTACGAATTTGGGCAACACCTTTTCACACCTTAGGGTAGGAGTCGCGTAAAAAAAATTCTTCACATACAATATTTTATAAGAATTATCAGTATCGATTTGAAAAGAAAAAACACAAAAACCTGAATACAATAGAGAATATGTAGTAATCAGTGTTTTACGCGTTTAAAATGTAAAAGAGCGTTTAATCCAATAAATATTATATGGTTAGCCTAGAAGTAGAAGACATTAGAGACATATAAACGTATATTTGTCAGTTTACGTTCATGAGGCCGAGGTTTATGTAAGCAAGTTTGAACATGTGGTGCTGTGATCTATTGGTCTAAACTTTATATAAATATATATTTGTTTTTATTATTCAATTATTTCCAAACCTACCTCTTTTAGTATTGGTCAAAAGCGTACGTTTCTTCTTTCATGACGGAGATTCTGGATTCCGTTTCGAAAAATAACCTGACTTATAAAACCTATTACAACAATCTATTCGTTGTCAAACACTTAACCTATATCCAATCTCCTCTAAGTATCTATACGTAATCTGTTATATACAGAAGGTTTGATTTAGGAGCGGTTCAAAATTGCGGTGTTGCGTTATTTATTTTCAAATGTGACATTCTACACTGAATATGAAAAATATAAAACAGTCTTTGTCTGATAAATGTTCATTCAAGTATTCGAGCTTTAGGAAATAGATATACTTGTAAAAATAGTTTATCTTTACGATGATTACAAGTAATGACAATGTGAATGTGTGGGCATATATTCTCAGTAATTGATAAACGAAACATTAAATGTTTCTCAACACATTACAACTATCAAAATTATTTTAACACACACAAACCATACTTGACAACTCCATTATTATACTGCACGAGTCATATATCAAACTTGTATTTTTAGCAAATTTGTCGTTCAGCTTTCGCCAGTTGCTATTAATAAGTTACGTTGTATATGAGCTTACTCAAAACACCCTGCAACACAATGCCCGCATCTGTGCCTGCAATACAATATAATGATCTAGTCTTTAGATCTCATTACTACAATCAATTTTGCTTGATTTTATATATTTATTTCAAGTTTTGCTATTAACTATTCAGAAATAGATACTGTATGCGTACCCACACATTTTATAAAATACGCCACTAAAACATATAATTTAAAAAATATAACTTTTAGAATCTATGAGCTTGATGCTGTTTATTAATTAATATTCCTTATTACGTAGTTCAATCTATAAGTATATTTTTAACGTTTGCTCATTTTTAGGTATTGGTTAGATCAAGGGTTTTTTCCCGATCTTAAAAATGGTAGGCCTGACTACTGATGCAATTTACTACTTTGAAAGGGGAGGGTTCGTTTGAAGAAACAATAATGATCCGTTCGCAACACTTGCAGTGCCATTTGATAAGTGAAGAACTTATCTAGAGGACCATAAGTTAATTTTTATAAAAAATGAGTATTTATAGTTTTTTACAGTTAATATGTGAAACTTTAAAGGTAATAAATTATTAAAAAATAATAATATCAATTTATGGTCCACTAGACCAATCTAGTGGTGGACCTTTAATAATCATACGGTGTCCACTATAACTTTAATAGTAATAAACATGAACCGTACAGTTTAAAAGCATGTTTTAGCCCGCTGACAGTAAGATTTGTGTCTGTCAACTTTTCAGTTTGGGAAACGGACACCATATCCCCAGTAAACTGAA
>JAQJVL010001982.1:0-2500 GCA_035578905.1 Stictocephala bisonia
GGGCGCTGCGATCGCGTTGCCGCCAGGGGCGCTACGGTCGCTAGGTATTGCTGCTTGGGGCGCTGCGGTCGCCAAGGGCGCTGCATTGCCACCAGGGGCGCTGCGATCGCGTTGCCGCCAGGGGCGCTACGTTGCCGCCAGGGGCGCTGCGATCGCGTTGCCGCCAGGGGCGCTACGTTGCCGCCAGGGGCGCTACGGTCGACGTTTGTTATAGTATATATGATGTTGATTTTATATAGTATAAAGACACCATATTGGATGGGGGAATTTTGGGGAGGGAATTTTCCCACGGGGTGTGAGTTGGCGCGGGCGGGAAAAGACGCCATATTGGATCGGGTCGCCATCTTTTGTATTTTATATAGTATGATGTGGGAATTTGAGGGAAATTTGAGGGTAATTTGAGGGTAATGTGTGGGAAGTGAGGGTAATGTGAGGGAAATGTGTGGGAAATGAGGGTAATGTGAGGGAAATGTGTGGGAAATGAGGGAAATGTGAGGGAAATGAGGGAAATGTGTGGGAAATGTGAGGGAAATGTGGGAATTTTCGTGGGGGAGGGGGTGGGGGTTGGCACCACTGCGCCGCCATCTTGGATCCGGTCACGTGACCGCCGCCATCTTGGAAAACTGAAAAAAAGTGGGTCTCGCTCTGTCAAAAAACATCTACTAATTTTATTAGATTCTCCTTACGCCCATCACAAATTGATCAATCGCCGAGGGTTGTCTTGGATGAAGTAGAGGTGGATGAGGTTCATGCGACAAAATTTCTCGGAGTTATCATCGACCGGGGACTATCTTGGACCAATCATATTGATATGGCCTGCTCCAGGCTGTCATCCGGAATATATGTTCTAAGAACCCTGTCCGAGATATGTCCCAATCAAGTCATGCTTGCGGCGTATTATGGTCTCATTTATCCTCACTTGTCGTATGGAGTTATTCTTTGGGGTGGCTGTTCCTCAGCAGACTTAATGAGACTCTTTAGACTGCAAAAAAAAGCAGTAAGGATAATGTCCAAACTGAAGTCTAGAGAGTCATGCAAACCCGTATTTAAGTCGTTAAAGCTATTGACATTGCCTTGCATTTACATTTTAGAGGCTGCATCTTATTGTATGTTCAAATGTGTGCTCACCAAAGGCAGTGAAATACATAATTATCCAACCAGACAAAGAGAAAATTACAGAATCGCACAACATAGGACTGTAACCTACGAGCACCTTCCCTCACAAGCTGGTGCTCGCATGGTCAATAGTCTTCCGATAGAATACAAAGGCAATATTGAGCCAAAGGCTTTCAAGGCACGGTTAAAGAGATTTCTCATTTCCGAAGCCTTTTACTCCGTAAGAGATTTCTTATCCCACAACTGGGAGACCAATAATTCGGCGGTTTGACACTGGAAGCTGGAGTATCTAACTTGGACTAATTGTGTGAATGTGAAGAATATATGACCCAAAAATGTATGTATGAATGTGGAATTCTGTAGGAATGGCTGCTTTAATTTTAATCAATATACAATTTAATTCAAGTCTGACAATTGCGATACATTTAATGTAAATGTCCATGCAATAAAAAAATTATTCTATTCTATTCTATTCTATTCTGTTATATTACATATACCTGTTTATAATAAACACCTCAAAATAAGGAAACATCGTTCTTGCGTGGAAAACGTAAGTATAAATAAATTTTAAAATATCTTGTTTAAAAAATTTTTTTTAGATTTTCTTAGAGTAACCAGTACTATTGCATTAAGCTTATTCAGAAATTTATAGACCATCTGAAATAATGGAAAACGGTGATCTTATTCAAGCAAGTTTGTATTTATTTCATAAATTAGCTGACAGTCTATACATCGTATTATTGCATTGTATTTGAAAAATAAAATAACTTATTTAAGATTAAACTTTTCACAAAGAAGTAAGCTAGTGATTTATTTGCAATCCTTCCTTAAAAACTTAGATTTTAGAGTAAATGATATTATTTCTTCCCAAAATTTAATTATTAAATATTACACTAAAAGTACAAATTCTTAAGAAATAAGTCTGCTCTTTAACATTATGTAAATATAGTGCTCTGTTGTATTTCAAAGTTACTCTTTAATAAGTGGTTGTTGCCTTTTAACGTGTTATATTACACACACACACACACACACACACACACACACACACACACACACACACACACACACACACACACACACACACACACACACACACACACACAAACACACACACACACACACACACACACACACACACACACACACACACACACACACACACACACACACACACACACGTTTTCACAAACATTTTCAACTTCGCATTTACATTTTTACGAACATTTTTGTATAGAAAATTAACGTATATGAAAAAAAAAAACTTTTACTCAAAAAACTAGTGTATGCGTAGTGTAGGTTACTAGTTTGATCGTATATATTTTAGTAATCCAACCATTTAATACATATATTGTGGCTGTTGTATTAGACATAACAGTTTGACTTT